>JANZLC010041452.1:0-16888 GCA_026413385.1 Erythroxylum gracilipes
AATTTCATTCCTCAAGGTTAGCTCTCACCTAGGATGGGAGCGACCCTCCGAATATAGCTTTTATGTCCCCTCCAAGCTAAAGCATATGACTAGCTAAGAATTCTTTATCATTAATGTGTCATTATTTCATATTGTTGCAGGGGCTTACCATTATATTACTTTCAATAATGCTAACTGTTGCATGCATGCCTTGGCCCCTCAAGAGTCAAGAATGGGCGGCTATTGGCTGCATGTTATAAGCCAAAAAAGGATGCACCTTTAAACTTTGTATTGCATCCTTTAGACTTTATATTTTTATCCATGTTAGGCTAAAATCTTCAAGATCTTCAAGCGTGGATTTGGTGAGCGACGATTGCGCACAGATTGTAGGGATTTCAGCTATAAATATCATAGATGGTTGCAGGCTTATAGAAGAACACACCATTTCCTTCCTACAAATCTTCCTATCCTCTCATCCTCTCTTCTGTATACTTATGAATTTTGAAAGCCTTTTATTCCAGCCTTTGTACTTGTATACATTCTCCACATATTAGTAAAATTGCTCACCCTCAGGCCGTGGACGTAGGTCACATTGATCGAACCACGTAAATCTTTGTGTTTTGTCCCATTTATTTTGTTTATCTTTATTTTCGTTACTATTTTTTGGGCTATTAAATTCAACTGGTATCCGATCCGAGGGCATTTTATCTTAACAAACTGGTATCAGAGCTTCTCCTGTTGGTCTAACTTACTGTATGCTCTGTGGTAGCCACTAAGGTGGATCCTCCACATCAGAAAGTAACTTAGATTTTTTATTGTGAGTCTAAACGGGGCTCACTGCCTCGGTATTATCTTGTGGGGCCTACTGCCTCGGATTTGTAAACCGAGTTCATCTTTGCTTGTGGGGCCCATGTCCTGACTTACCTATGGTGCTCGCATCCAGTGCTTTTGTGGGGTCCGCTGTCTCGATTTCACGCGTGAGGCCCACCTGTAGAAGAAAAGTTAGAATATTAATTTTTGACCATCATGAAGATAACGAAGATCTCTAGTGAAAAGTTTGATCGGAGCGTTAATTTCGATATGTGGCAGCTCAAGATGCAAGTCATTTTAATACAAGATGGATGTGAGATTGTACTTGATGGAGTGGAGAAAAAGCCAGCAGACATAGTGTCAGATATATTCACGGATCTAGATAAAAAGGTTAGATCAGCCATCATATTGAATCTCTCCGATGAGGTTTTGCAGGAGGTTGCTGGTGAAAACACAGCGAAAGATATGTGGGACAAATTGAAAGCTATGTACATGAAGAAGACGGTGGAAAATCGGCTTTATTTGAAACAAAAGTGGTACATGTTGAGGATGATAGAAGGTACATCTATTCTTTCACATATGTATAAATTTGATTATCTTATTTTGGATTTGAAGAATGTAGATGTGAAAATTGAGGATGAAGATCAAGCCATATTATTGTCATGTTCCCTTCCCTAGCCCTTTAAATATTTTCGTGATACTATGATTTATGGGAAAGAGTCAGTCTCATATAATAGTATTAAGTCTGGATTAAAGTCAAAAGAGCAGATTGATAGGGACATCACTGGGGAGACTAGTGGAAGTCAGGTAGAGGGACTATTCGTACGGGGTAGATCTGAAAATAGAGATTTTGAAAGAAGTAGATCCAAAGGTAGGTCAAAATCCAGACATAGAAATAAAATTTGTAATTATTACAAAAAAAGGTGCATATAAAGGTTGACTGTTATAAATTGAAATATAAGGAGAAATATAAAGTTGAGCATAATAACAGCAACATTGCCGAGGCTAGTGTAGCAACAGATGAGAATGAGGGAATTATCTTTGTAGCCATAGAAGATAAAGTTAGGTTTAATAAGGAGTGGATTTTAGATTCGGATTATTCTTACCACATAAGTCCCGACAGGGAGTGTTTTTTCCACTTATAAGTTATTGAATGGTAGAATTGTTTTGATGAGTAATAATGCTACTTGTAAAGTTGTTGGTAAAGGTACAGTCCAGATCAAAATGTATGATGGTATCATTAGAACCCTCACTGACGTTAGACACATTCCTGATTTGAAGAAAAATCTCATCCCTTTGGGCACTCTAGATTCTTAATGGTGCAAGTTCTCAGCTGAAGGTGGAGTTTTGAAAATTTATAAAGGTGCTCTTGTATTGATCAAAGCTTGCAGGTCTGGCAGTTTGTATGTTTTGCAGGGATCTACAGTAATACGTGCTATGACAGTCTCTACTAATGGTGACATTACCAAATTTGGGACATATGGGTAAGAAAGGTTTAACGTTGTTAAGCAAAAGAGGCCTACTTTGTGGTCAAAGTACTGGTAAGATGGACTTTTGTAAGCATTATATCTTTGGGAAGCAGAAACAAGTCAGTTTCAATTCTCCAGTTGTTCACAAAACTAAAGGTACTTTGGATTATATTCATTCTGATCTTTAGGGGCCCTCTCGTATATATTGACTTTTATTGATGATTATTCAAGGAAGGTTTGGTTGTATTTCTTGAAACATAAAATTGATGTTTTCTTAACCTTTAAGCAATGGAAATTTTTGATTGAAAAGCAGATGGGAAAATATGTTAAGAGGCGACAAACAGATAATGGTTTAGAATTTTGTGCAAGTGAATTCAATGAATTTTGCAAGAATGAAGGAATTGCTCGGCATCATACTGTCAGAATGACTCCGCAATAAAATGGAGTTACCGAGCGCATGAACCAGACTCTTTTGGAAAGGGCTCCGTATATGATCTCTAATGCAAGGTTGACACTTGATTTTTGGGCAGAAGCCATTGCTACAACTTGCTACATCATCAATCTCCTTGTGCTTATTTTAATTTCAATACTCCAGAGGAAGTGTGGTCAGGTACTCCTACTGATTACTCTACTTTAAGAATATTTGGGTGTCCAACATATATGCATGTAAATGAGGGAAAGTTAGAGCCTAAGACTAAGAAATGTATTTTCCTCGGTTATGCTTCAGGGGTGAAAGGATATCATTTGTGGTGTCCTGATCCTAAATCACCTAAATTTGTAATTAGTATGGATGTTACATTTGATGAGTCCTCTACGTTGTATCCTAGAAAAGAGTCTTGTAATCCTTGTAATTTAGAAAAAGAGAATAGTACACAGAAACAGGTGGAGTTAGAGATTGGTAGTTCAGGTCCTTCACAGACGTCTTCTACACATCAGACAGATCAAGTTGATGAGCTAGATCCTGATTATGTTCAAGTTGAACTTGAAGAAGAAGAACATTTCATAGCCAGAGACAGACCAAGACGAGAGTTTTGACCACCAAAAAGTATGCAAATTTAGTTACATATGCTTTATTAGTGGCACAGGAAATAGGTAGAGTCAATGAACCTTCCATATATACAGAGGCAGTTTTAAACGTTGATGCTGATAAGTCGGTGGTGGCCATGAATGAAGAAATGAAATCATTGCACAAGAATGATACTTGGGTTCTGATAAAGCCGCCAAAGGGTAAGAAAATTATAGGCTGCAAGTGGGTTTTCAAAAGAAAAGAAGGTACTTTAGGTATTGAAAATGCAAGGTATAAGGCACGTTTAGTTGCAAAGGGCTACAATCAGGTACAAGGGGTTGATTTTAATGATGTTTTCTTAGCAGTGGTGAAGCATAGCTCTATTCGTGTATTACTTGCGTTGGTTGCCATGTTTGATTTGAAATTAGAATAACTTGACGTCAAGACAACATTCCTATATGGAGAATTAGATGAGCACATTTATATGAAACAACCTGAAGGTTTTGAAGTTACAAGAAAGGAAAACCATGTGTGTTTGTTGAAGAAATCTTTGTACGGATTGAAGTAGTAGAATTTCATCAACTGACGAGCACAAGTATTTGTAGCCATAAGAGCCCTTGAACTTGAACACTTCATTACCACTGCACCTTCTTCTCAAATTTTTAGTGCAGATGTAGATCAAGCCGCTAACCACATAGACTACAAAATATGGCGCATAACAGATCAGTTGCTACTATGTTGGTTGCTCTCAACCATTGGAGAAGAAGTGATTAGTCAAGTAAATCATTCCAACCCCTCCCACCAAGTATGGTAAATTCTCGAAAATCTTTATGCTCAAGCCTCCATGGTTCTAGTCCTGCAGCTCAAATATCAACTCTCAACAATTAAAAAGGGATCACACACTATATCTGAATACATGCAGAAAGTTAAAACTATAGGAGACTCACTTCAAGTTGCAAGACATGCCATCACAGAATATGAACTAATATTAAGTGCTCTCAATGGTCTTGGTCATGAATATGATCTTGTTGTGATTTATCTAACATACTCCATTGAAACCTCAACTCTACAAGAAGTACAATACTCTCTCATAATGCGTGAAACAAGAATAGAACAGTTGAATACAATTACCCAAACAGACATCTCATCACCTGTTGCCAACTATGCAACTTTCAACAACAATAATCAATACCGTAACAATCAAGGTGGAAGAAGTACCTTTAGAGGCAGAGGAGGTCATGGAAGAGGAGGAAAATAGAATGGAAATCGAATATTTTGTCAACTATGCCACAAACCTGGCCATGAGGCACTCAAATGTCACAAAAGTTCAACATATCATGGCAAGGAAGCACTAATCAACCGTAGAGATCTAACCCAATGGAAAATCTACACAAAACAATCCACAAGGCTATCTTCAATCCTATTTGGCCTTAAATCAGCAAGGTAATCCCTCCTCAGAAACACTTAGTGACAATACATGTTTTTGTAGATAATGGATCTATAAATCATGTAACAGCAGATCCCAACAACCTTTCAATCAGTTCAGAATATGGTGGCAAAGATCAACTCACTGTTAGAAATGGTACTTCTCTTCCTATTGCTAATGTGGGTTCATCTCATATTCATTTCCAAGATAGCATACACATACCTCTTGCATTGAAACAAATTCTACATGTTCCAAACATAACCAAAAAAATATTAAGCATATCTAAACTCACTAAAGATAACAAGATTACTGCTAAGTTTATTGATGTTAATTGTTAGTTTAAGGACAAGGCAACAGGGAAGGTTCTTCTCAAGGGAGTGATTCGGGATGACCTATATAATCTTGAAGCCACAAGCCATACAGGTCAGTCAAACAATCAGATTCTGCTCCTAGTTCTAATGTTTTCGGTTCTCCACACTACATAGATTTTCTTTCTTCAAACAAAAGTCACTGTGGGGCAAATTTAGCATAAAAGAATGCAAATATTTGGCATGTCAAACTAGGACATCCTTCCAACAAAATATTGAAACAAATTCTGCATTCAATGAAGTTCAACATAAACCTAAACAACTTATCCTTTTCTGATGCTTGTAAACAAGGAAATTTGCATAAGTTACCATTTCAAACACATGCCATAACAACCCAAAATCTATTAAATATCATTTATTTTGACATTTGGGGACCGTCTCCATTTCTCTCAACAGAAGGACACAAATATTATCTAATTTTTATTGATGCTTGCACTAGGTTTACATGGTTTTATCCTTTAAAGATAAAATTAGACACACAATCTATTTTCATTAAATTCAAAACCAATGTTGAACTTCAGTTAAAGAGAAAAATCAAAGCCTTTCACACTGACAGGGGACAGGAGTTTAAAGCCCTATTTCCTTACCTTACACAACATGGGATACAACCACGTTTGTGCTGTCCTTATACTCACCAACAAAATGGTATTTTTGAAAGAAAACATATACATATCACTGAAACAGGCCTAACTCTCTTATCTCATGCTCATATGCCTCTTACCTACAGGCTTGAACCCTTTTCTACAGTTATGTTTCTCATTAATAATCTTCCATCTCCAAAACTAAATATATCACCATTTAAGAAGCTTTACAACAAACCACCAAATTATCTTAACCTCAAAACCTTTGGCTACAGCTGTTTTCCTTATCGTAGATACTATTCTCATCATAAATTTGATTTCCACACCACAAAATGTGTTTTTCTTGGATATAGTTCAATGCACAAAGGCTATAAATTCCTAAACAATCAAGGTACAATTTTCATATCTCGCCATGTAAAATTCAATGAAGAAGAGTTTCCACTTCCTCAACTTTTTCATATCTCGACATGGAAGAAGATGAGTAGAGACGGAGCAAGTGATACTTCGTTTTCCAGAGACTTTGTTTGAATGTTTATGAACCTTGGAAGAATGGCACAGTGTTTCTACCAAACATGGAGCTGGATTCGGCATTGTTGAGCGTGAAACTTAGGGTTGTTTCTTGGAACTACTTGTTCAACATGCTTCACTTTCATAAGATCCTTGTATTCATATATTCAAATGGAGTTGGATCATTTAGTAATCGAGGATTATTAAGTATTTACAGTGATGGATATTATAAATAGTCAAAAATTACATAATATTTTATAAAAAATTTTATTTTATAAATGTGATAATTGTGACCAAATAAATTCTAAATTTACTTACATCATTAATTACAAAATATAAGAAATTTGAAGCAAAACTTAAATATAAAAGATGCCAAAAAGGTTAAATCTAAATCAGCTTTACTGGAGAAGAATTTAGGTTCAGGATGAAAATTTAAGTATAAGAATATTTAATACGAAATTTAATTTAAAATAATTTTATATATTTATTCTTAATTATTTTATTTTTATATTTAATGATTAATTTAAATTTAAATAACTTCAACAATAACTTCTAGTGAAAATGTCACTGAAATGCAGGCTGATGAACAAGTATTGCTAGTATACGATTCTTGATCTTAAGATCGACAACTCCAAACCCATCTCCGAGTTGGTACGTAAATTATGTTGTTCTTGCCATGTTCATAATCATTCTAACAATTTTTCTTGAAAGTGAAGTGTCAGCTGCTCCATCACTATTCATCTTCTTCCATATTTCATTAATCAAGTTTTGTATATGTGCTCGTGATTCTGGTTCAGATGCTCTAGTTTTGTGCATGTAGCATTGGATCGATTTTGGGATCTCACTTTTCTTGAGCTCATGCTGTTTAACAGAAGATGGTATATAACTCATTAAACCGGCGTCATAAAATTAGAAGACTTGAACAAGATATTTTTGGCAATCCGTGGATTGCATCAACTGTTAGCTGATTCTATTAGCGGTTAACTAATGGTGGATTAATATAGCTAATTTGACTAGCAGATAATATCAGCAGTTTATTTAATAATTTGATAAAATTAACTGCTTATGTATAAAATGACATATAAAGGTATGACTTAGTGTCTGTTTGGATGGGCCTATATCAGTAGAGCTTTTATGACAAGAGTTTTTCTAAGAAACCGGCTGACTGTTTGACTGTCATTTTTAAAGATTTTTTTTGAAAGAGCTTCATATAATAGGCTATTTAATAACACAAAAATAAAAAGTACTTTTAATTTTAACTATAAGGACATGAGTATTAGTTGTATATATCTTAATAGTTATTTGAATATTTTTATAAGTATTTAGAAAGAGCAAAAGAATTCAACACCATCATTTTTTCCAATATCTTCCATCAAGTCTTAAGAACATTAAAAAGATTTATATCCAAAGTTAACACAAAAATAACAACTTATCAGAAGCCCACCAAAGACTACTCGGCCATGTATGAAGGTTCATGCATGGCAGGCGGTATCAGTTGTCGGAGACAAACAATCATTAACCCTTCATTTTGATTACCTCATTTAAATATAGATCTTCATCATGAGCCTAGTGAGGGAACATACTTATTGGCTTTGACACCATACTTCAACCCAAAACTTTGAAGCATTAGGCAATATGGGATTCCTACTCACACTTGGCATCATAACAAAATCGAAACAACTAACTTCTCAAAAGGTTTTGTTTACTTTTCTTAAGGTGCTCTATTCACACAGGATTTAAAGAAAACTACCCTTTGCAAGAGATAGGATAGCTGAGTGCTTCGCGTGGAAAATTGGGGTTGTAATGGAGCCTTAATATAGTTATTTTAGAACACAAGGCACAAAATACGCTCAACCTGTTGCAATAATTGATGACATTTATGATGTATATGACACCTTGGATGAACTTGAGCTCTTAACCTCTACCCTTGAAAGGTAAGTGTGAACACTCTATATTATCTCTTTCCAATATGGGATTCCTGCTCACACTTGATATCCTAACAAAATCGAAACAACTAACTTTTCAAGAGGTTCTATTTACTTTTCTTAAGGTGGTCTCTTCACACTGCTTTAAAGAAAAGCTACCCTTTACAAGAGATAGGATAGCTGCGCGCTTCATTTGGATAACTGAGGTTGTAATGGAGCCTCAATATAGTTATTTCAGAACATAGGGCACAAAATATGCTCAACTTGTCAGAATAATTAATGACATTTACGATGTATATGACACCTTAGATGAACTTGAGCTCTTCACCTCTGCATTTGAAGGTAAGTGTGAATTCTCTATATTTAACCTGAATCAAGAACAACTTTAATTTGGGTTTAAGAGAATTTAATAAATGGGATATTTTTGTTTGGTTTTAGGTGGGATATAAAAATGATGAATGGGCTTCCGTATTACATGAAGCTAACTTTCTTTTGCTTTACTAAATTATGTAAATGAAGTGGCTTACGTTGCTCTTCGGGATCATGGAGTTGACATCACCTACTACCTTAAGAAATCAGTACAAACCTTCTCTTTATTAGTTTAAATTTGTAGATAGGAATTAACTATACGTATCTTAATTGTTGTGAAAATCGAACGGATTAGAGCAAGTTCGTAGCTAAATAGGACTGAAGGAATAGTAATGAACACACAGATTTTACATGAAAACCCCCAAATTAGGGTAAAAACCACAAGTAAGGATAGAAGAATTTTACTACTAAGAAAAACTAGAGAATTACAAAGAAAAACTAGACCAAAAAATACACAAAATATTTTTGTCTCTCGCTTTCTCTTTCTTTGCTCTCTCATCTCACTTTCTATCTTCTTCTGCTTTCTGCTATGCTCTTCATCTCCTGCCTATTTATAACAGGAGACGTGGGATGGCTTGCTAAACGGTGCCTACTATTTTTGACAATTCTCCCACTTGAAGATTTGATTGAGAGTCAATCAGATCTTCACGCTATTCTTTCCATCTTGCTGCTTCATGTTGCTTATGTCTCTGTCAAGCCACATGAGGATCGACACCACATAAACTTGTCACCATTGATTGCTTTTGTCATAAAATATGCCAAGTTATCCATTATATGAATTTTCTGTATGCCTATCGTTTCTTCTTCCACTGTCTCACGAACAAAGTGATATTGAACTCGAATGTGTTTTGTCTTTGAATGAAATGCTGAATTCTTTGCAAGATGCAAAGCACTCTGACTGTTACAATATAGAGTAATATTCTCTTGTTTATTCCCAAGTTCTTCCAACAACATCTTCAACCACACTGCTTCTTTACTAGCTTGTGTAACTGCTTTATATTTTGAGAATCCTCTTAACAGTATTCCAATGCTCTCGACCAGGACTCGCCATATATCTACTAACTACTCCCACTGTATGTGCAATGTCTGGTCTTATACAAATCAGCGAACATTTGGCTCCCCACTGCTGATGCATACAGTACTTGAGACATCTCCATCCTCTCTTATTCATTGCTAGAACTCATACTTGAGGATAATTTGAAATTAACAGGAAGAGGGGTATAAATTGACTTATAATCTTGCATGTTGAATCGCCGCAAGATCTTCTTCAAATAATTCTTCTGAGAAAGCCAAATCTTCCTATTATTTTTGTTTCAATGAATTTGCATCCCTAGAATCTTGTTTGTTGGTCCCAAGTCCTTCATTTTAAATTCCCTAGCCAACTGTTCCTTTAATTCTTTGATACGATCATTATTGGGCCCTGCTATCAACATGTCGTCTACATACAACAATAAGACTATAAAATCATCTTTCTCAAACCTCTTGAAATATACAAAAGGGTCTGCATTCAATCTACTATATCCAAGGCTCATGATGAAGGAATCAAATCTCTTATACCAACACCTCAGTGCCTACTTTAAACCATACAGAGATTTGTTCAACCTACAAACCATGTTCTCTTTCCTTTTTTCTTTAAAACCTTCTGGTTGAAGCATATAAATTTCTTCTTCAAGATCTCCATGAAGAAATGCAGATTTTACATCTAACTGCTCAAAATGCAAGTCAAATATAGTAAACATTGTCAGAACTACTCAAACTATAGTGAGTTGACCTACAGGAGAAAATATTTCGTTAAAATCAATACCCTCCTTCTGAGCATATCCTTTTACCACCAATCTAGTACGATATCACTACTTGATTGTCACCACTCCGCTTGATCTTGTAAACCTATTTATTACCAATAGCCTTTCTTCCTTATGGTAGTGATACCAGCTCCCATGTTTTATTCTTATGTAGAACTTCAATTTCTTCCTGCATAGCTGCCATCCACTCAGATGCATATGATCTATTCATTGCTTTTTAAAGAGTTGATAGCTCTCCATCCTCAGTTAAAAGATAGTATGCAATATTGCTCTCCATAATATAATCTAAGTGCCAGCTCAGTGCAGTCTCCGAGTATCTGGAACATCATATTCAGCTGGTTCTTACTCCTTATGCTCTGGTGCAGCTTCAAAAGAATCATTTTGATCAACTTCCCTATCCACTTGTAATGTTGTGGTTTCTGGATTCTCTTGTACAGTGCCAACGTTTTCTGCTTACTCTTGATCCTTATCTTCCATAAAGATAACATCCCTTTTGATAACAATCTTGTGGGCAGTGGGATCCCACAGACGATATCCCTTTACTCTTTTAACATATCCCAAGAAAATACATCTTTTGGATTTTAGATCCAACTTCGTAGTTTATTGGGTATTGAAAATCACATAGGCAAAACTTCCAAATATATGGAGGTTGGAATAATCCACTACTTTACTAGCCCACATCTCCATCAGTGTCTTTAACTTAATTGCAGTTGATGGAGCTCGATTCACCACATAACAGGTGGTATTGACTACTTCTGCCCATAATTTCTTATCTAAGCTTGCAGTTCTCAACATCGCTTTTGTTCTTTCCAATAGAGTTCTATTCATCCTCTCTGCTACTCCATTTTGTTGAGGAGTGTATGCTGTCATGAGCTACCTTTTGATGCCTTCTTCTTGCAGAATTCATCAAATTCTTACTAGTATATCTGCCTCCATTATCTGAGTGCAAACACTTGATCTTCTTTCTAGATTCGAGTTACACCCGCGCTTTGTAAAATTTAAAAGTTGGAAACACATCTACCTTCCTCTTGATAGGAAACACCTAATATCTCCTCGAATAATTATCAATGAATGATACAAAGAAATTTGTTCCTCCTAGGGATGTAACTGGTGCTTGCTATACATTAGAGTGAATCAATTCTAGAATTTCTTTGCTTCTGAACTTTGATGTGTTGAACTTCAATCAATGTTGCTTACTCACAATACAATGCTCACAGAAGGGTAGTGTTACTTTTGTGAGACCTGGAAGTAGATTCTTCTCTGCAAGTATCTTCATTCCTTGTTTTGACATATGTCTAAGCTTTTTATGCCACATCATTACAGATTTGTAGTCTGGACTAGTCACCGCAACGAATGCCTCTCCTTCTTGCAAAGTTACTCCCTTTAGCATGTACAAATTTGGAACAATCTTCTCTGCTTTCATAAATAATAGTGCTCCTTTAATCACTTTCATAATTTTGTTTTAAATCTCAAATCTAAAACTGAGATCATCCAGTTGCCCTACAAACAACAAATTCTTCTTTAGCCCCTCCACATGTCGCACTTTTTCAATAGTCTGAGTTGTCCTATCATATATTTTTAATTTAATGGTGCTGATACCAATGATCTTCAGAGCTTGATCATTACAATTGTACGTAGATCCCCCAGAGACAGATTCATACTGATGGAACCATTCTCTTCGAGAGGTCATATGAAAAGTAGCTGTCGAATCGAGAAGCTATACATCAACAAATCTTCTCTTACCTCCAATAGTCATTGCTGCTTTATAGACCATTGCACCTCTATCATCTGAAGTATTTGCCGCATTTCCTTGAGGAATAGAATCTTTCTTATTCAAATTCCAAAATCCTTATTTAGATGTCCTTTCTTGCCATAGTTGTAGCACTTGAAATTCTTCTTACTCCTGGATTTTGATCTACCATGACTATGACTTCGACTTGGGCCACGTTTCATTGATCTTCCTCTCGTTACCGCCAAGGCCTCCGCTTGTTGCGAATTTGCCAGCCTGTCTTCCTTACTGTTGCACCAACTCTCTTCTTCTAGAATAGCAGTTGCAATATTGTCTAAGAGTAGATTGTCTGTGTTGTTTGTTAAATTGAAGATGAGTTGATTATATGGATCTGGTAGACTTTGGAGTAGAAGTTTCACACATTCACTTATCTCTACTATGTGCCCCAATGATATGAGTTGGAAAAATAGAGTATTTAAAGTACTAAAGCACTCCGTCACCGAAGTGGATTCCGCCATGCGTAAAGTGTATAGTTTCCTCTTTAGAAAAAAATTTTTGTGGAGTAATTTGGCCTCGTACAATTTTGTGAGGTGATCCCATATTTCTTTCGCAGTCTTGTTTTCCTCTATGCTGGATAATACTCCATCAGCTAAAGCTAGGTGAAGATTAGCTACAACATTTCCATCCATTTCGTACCATTTTTCATTTGTGACTCCAGTTGGCCATTCACTAATGGCCGCCAGACAATTATCTTTCCTCAAGATTGCCTTTATCCTCAATTTTCACAATGAGAAATTACTCCCATTGAACTTCTCAATCTCAAATTTTGCTGCCATTACTTCTATCACGAACAGAATTTAGCTCACACAATTTCACGTGAATAGTACTTGTATGTATGAATAGTACATGTAAGTATGAATAGTACCCCTAAGTATGAATAGTACTGTATACTTGAATTACAATAACTACACAATTTAATGCAAAAATAAAAGCATGAATAGTTGTCACCTTTTGAGGTTACTATTTACCAACTTTCACTATGCTCACCCGAACTCCGAATGGATTATGTCAAAAATTTGTCGTAATTTTCTGACCTTGCTCTGACACCACTTTTTGTGAAAATCGACCAGATTAGAGCAGGTTTGCAGCTAAATAAGACTGAAGAAATAGTAATAAATACACAAATTTTATGTGAAAAAACCCCAAATTAGCGTAAAAACTACAAGCAAGAATAGAATAATTTTACTACTGAGAAAAACTGGAGAATTACAAAAAAAAAACTAGACCCAAAAATACACTAAATATTTTTTGTCTCTCTCTTTCTCTTTCTTTTCTCTCACCCCACTATCTCTCTTCTTCTGCTTGCTGCTATTCTCTTCATCTCCTACCTATTTTATAGGCAGGAGATGTGTGATGGCTGACCATTTGGTCAACTATCTTTTTACTAAATTTTCAACTTCAGTGCCTACCGTTTTTGACATTAATTTAGCTTTATGTTTATTTTAGTGGATAGATTTATGTAAATCTTACTTACTGGAGCACAAGTTCTATGTCAGTGGATATAAGCTGACACTCGAAGAGTACTTAGACAATGGATCGTTATCTATAAGCAGTCCTTTGGTTCTAGTCCACACTTAATTTCTAACAGCAAATCCAATCACGGACAAGGCTAGGGAATCACTTAGGGAAAATGGGTACCCTAATGTCATTTTCGGTATTGAAAACTTAAAATTTTCTGTTTCTATTCATACTCTACAGGTTCTTCTATACCAATTTTTTGATCTTCTTTTTAAATATTATTAAGATATATTATATATATCTTCTATTTAGTTTTGGCATTTTAAATTGGACATATAAAATCTTAATTATGGTGGAATTAAAGTTGTGGTCATTTGATTGAAGTGGGATTTGTGCACATATCATTGTAGAAGTCCTTTTTAAATATGCATGTTGTTTAGATCTCCAATTTAAGGTGGATTCCTTGAAGTTTATCAATACACGTGGACTTTTCCTAGTTGGTGTTGAAGTCTATTGAAACACGATAGTGGATTAAAACTAAGTTGGATGGTGTAGCAACCGAAGTAGGTAATGCGTATGTGAGTGTTGGGTGAAGGTTCAGTGGTTTTAATCTACACAGTAAATAAAGTTTCTTTTGGGGGTGCGAGCTATGTTGAAGTAAATTTGAGAGCAAGGGTTGTCCAGTGATGGGACATTGATAAAACATTGCAGTAATTGTGCATGTCTTTAGTGAAAGCATACGTGTGTGATGTGGGACAATTCTTTTGGTGGATCCGGCGTGTGTGTGTGTGCATCTAAATGTGCAGTGGGTGTTGCATTAATTGAAACGAAGTGGGTTAAGTAAATCCTGTATGGATGTATTATTAAGTGTGCACGTGCTGTGAGTTAAATATACCATGAGGTAGCTTGCATGAGTTTTTTTGGAGATAAACAGTGCAGTGGATGTGCGTTAATTGTCTATTTAGAAAACACACTACGTCAATTGATCTTTCTTCTGTTATCGTCATTATTGGTGGTGAGCGGCCGTGCCATTGTTCCTATCTGAGATAGCACCTAGCAGAATTTATGGAGGACTAAACATATTATTCCAACTGAAGGAAATCTTGAGTTTTCGTTAAAGTGTTGATCTCCAACCTGATTTTATGTTGACAATTAATTCATCTTGTTATTGCATTTTCTGTTGATTGGGTGACCTGTAGCTTCATGTTGGTGTTTGTGTGAATCAGTCCATTGCTGTTGCGACGACTTCCATATCTATTTCAGTGGAGCGAAACTCATCGAGAAGTTGTTCTTTTTTTCTCAAGTGTATTATTATTTTGTTCTTAGTTGATTGATCACTTGAGTTGTTTATTTCTTATCTTTATTATCAGATACTATTGAGAAAATCCTTTGTTGAGGTTAGTACGAGGCGGTCGTACTATTGGGTGTGAAATTCTTTCACGGGAAGTAAGGTTGAGGGATAGTGTCAAGGGTTGAGTGGTGTCGGCTCAGTAAAGCCTTGGATAAATCTATTGTACTTTCGTAAAAGTTATTAAGCTGGGTGAGAGCCCCGCAGATATAGGCAAGGTGTGCTGAACTGCGTTACCAAATTTTTAGTGTTTTTATTATTTTGGTTTAACTTGTTTTATATTTTATTGGTGCCAAAGAAATTTGCGGATAATTTGCAAAATAATTAACCCCCTTTAGTTTTCCAAATATTTTTAAATAACACGAGTTACAAATAGATAATGTTCTGAAATCCGTCCAATGTTACGTGTATGAAACAGGAGCTTCTAAAGAAGAAAGTCATGAACAAATACACTATTTGATCAGTGAGACATGGAAGAAGATGAAAAATGATGGAGCAAGCGATACTTCATTTCCCATGTAAAGATAAAGAGACAAATGGAAAAATGTAATTTGTATTTCGTGTGTTGTCAATGTGAACAGCCTTGGTATTTATACCAAGTTTGGTTACAAGATAGAGATAAATACAAATAACAACTATACAAAAATAACAGATATACAAATAGAAAATATTTAGCAGTAATTATCGGAATTTCATTCATTAACACCCCCCTTAAGTTGATGACAGAAGGGACTGAAGACGAAGCTTGTCTCGAAGGTGAAGAAAAGCTTTAGTACCAAGTGGTTTAGTTAAGATATCAGCAAGCTGATCAGTAGAAGAAATAAATCTCACAATTAAATTCCCTAGTTTAACTTGTTCCCTGACGAAGTGATAGTCCAATTCAACATGTTTAGTATGGCCATGAAAAAATGGATTCGAAGACAAATAGACAGCACCAATGTTGTCACACCACAAGGTGGCAGGTGGAGCAGTTGGAGAACCAAGTTCACGCAAAAGAGAGCTTAACCACAATACTTCAGCTGTTACATTTTCCAATGCTTTATACTCACTTTTTGTAGAAGATCTAGCAACAGTTGGTTGCTTTTGAGAAGACCAGGAAATCAAATTAGAGCCAAGATAAACAAGATAACCCCCTCTGGAACGATGGTCATCCGGGCAACCTGCCTAGTCGTTATCAGAAAAAATGTGAAGAGTCAAATTGGAATTTTTAGAGAGTAGAAGACTATGGTTGCTGGTTCCACAAAAATACCGCAAAAGATGCTTTACAGCTTGCCAATGAACATCAGTGGGACAATGCATGACCTGTTCCAACTTATTAACAGAAAAGGCAATATCTGGTCTTATCATTGTCAAATACTGAAGAGCACCAATTACTTGGTGATATTGTTTAGGTTGTGACAAAGGACTACCTATTGCTTTGCTTAAATTTGGAGTAACAAACATAGGTGTGGGACATGGTTTCGAATTCTGCATGTTTGTCTCAACAAGAAGATTCTCCAAGTAATGTTGTTGAGTAAGTAGAAGACCAGAGGAGTGGGGAGGAGCTTGAATTCCAAAAAAATAATGAAGAGGACCAAGATCTTTGACTGAAAAAACCATCTTAATACTATTGAGAAACTAGTCTAGTTTGGATGCATCTGAGCAGGTCAATAAGATATCATCGACATAGACTAGAACAAAAAATTTTAATGTACCTTTGGATAATATGAAGAGAGAATTGTTAGCCTTGGATGATGTAAAACCCATCTTGAGTAAGAAATCAGAAAGTCGATGAAACCATTGTCTAGGCGCCTGTTTGAGACCATAAAGTGAGCGGTGTAGGCGACAGACATGATTAGGGTAGGCCGAATAAGTGTAGCCAGTAGGTTGTTCCATATATATCTCATCATCAAGGTACCTATGCAAAAATGCATTAGAGATATCAATTTGTCTGATCGACCATTGATGAACTATGGCAATGGAAAGCACAGTGCGCACAGTTGTGAACTTGACAATAGGAGAAAAGGTTTCATGATAGTCAATGCCAGATTGTTGATTGTAACCTTTTGCAA
>JANZLC010041536.1:0-16871 GCA_026413385.1 Erythroxylum gracilipes
TCTGGTCTCTGATCACTAATTCTTTTTATATATATATATATATATATATATATATATAGCAAAAACTTCCCATCTGCATTTGTGAACTATCTAGCCACTCATCCAAAGATATTGAGTCCTGACTAGAAGTTCAGGTAATAAAGATTAGAGATGGATTAAATGGTTTTCTAAGAACTATGAAACTTTTACCTTTTCGGATCATTTACCTGTGAGTAATGTCCAAAGAGGACTTATAGAATAATCATATGACAGCGATGACATTATAAGCAACATGAATTCTTCGATAGATCCAAATTCTTGATTAAATGCGTTCAAGAAGCATATGCCAGATGGCTGATTATAGCCTCAAATTATGATACAAGTAGTCACTTTAGGCAAATTACATCCTTGAATAACCCCTGTAATCTTCATATTGCTCCATGAACTCATCATTGAACTTCTTGAAACTGGTCATGATGTCTGGCATGTCTTCCTCGGCTGGTAATATAGTTGTTCTCAAGTGGAAGACCCTGTAACGGAAGGCAACCATTAATGACATCTTCAAAAGTTAAGTGCATAAAATGAAAATATACTATGGAATTCTTTCCTAAAAGCAGACAGACAAAAGGGATAGAAGATCTATTTCTGTCAAATGAAAACTTCTTTACCCTTCTTTTTGTCCGAATCCTGAACCGGGGACCGTGGAAATGCCAGTGGCTTCCAAAAGCTTGAGACAGTAAAACACATCAGGAACTTTTCCAGCCCTCTTGGCAGCCTCTATTGCTCTAGGCGGCAGTCGGATTTGAGGAAATGAATACATGGCACCTACAATGAAATTCATTACCAACTATAGATTAACATAGTCTCATGAAAAGCAAGAGAATAATACAATTAACAGGAAAAAAGAAACGGCATACCCTCTGTGAAATTGCAGACCACATTTCTGCAGCTATTGAATCCATCTGTCATTATCCTTGCTCTTCTCCTCAAAGATTCAAGGATCCCTTTACTGCAATTTTTCATATTCATGGAAGTCCCTAGTCACTATCTGTGTAGCATAACATGCTACGCACCAAAATGATAAGAGAAAATGCAACAGAAGCCACAAGTGAACTGATTCCTAGTTTGCACACCTTTCCCTAAAATACTGCTCATATGATATATCTCCAGGTTTGGGTGGGTTGACCATTAACCCCATCTGTAAACAGAATGAAATAATAAGAAGGCTGGAGAACTGAGTTATATATTTATGAATACGGAAAAATGTATGTGGTCCAACTTACAAAGATCTGTGCAGGGACATTTGGGCTGAGTGAAATTGAGGCAATCTTATAAATCTCATCTATTGTCTGCAGCATTAAGATATAATGAACAGCAATAAATTAGAGGCCTGATGGAATCGATCTATCATTTGAAAACACTAAGAACTAAGATATCTAATCAAAAGAATAACACAGATAAAATCTGTTTTACATTGACTAAAGCAGTTCAATCATGACCTTACCGAATAAAACCCAGAGAAGATAACCTAACTACTAAACTGTACTTGATCTCATTTAATACAAATTTGATATGACTGGGGTGTTACTCCAAGAATGAAAAGGAAGCAAACCTGTGGAGGGATGTTGGTCATCTCAAAGTACCCTCCACGCTGCCCACATTCTCCCCAATATCCTTTGGAAACAGTGTGGAAAGAAACAAGCTGGATTTCCTTGCTTATGGGTGGCCCCATGTTCATTAAAACCTTCACAAGTTGTAAAGATAGTAAAAGGTTTACCAACCATAAAAAAAGATAAATAAATAAAGAAACTTGGACCTAGCATCAAAACATTTACCTTTCTAGCACTGACAAAGGGACGCTCATCCTGATATACGTTCTGTTGATAGACTTCATCTCCAAGTAGGACCAGGTTCTCGTGGAAGCAGAAATGTAGTATTTCTTTCAGATTAGCTTCACTGAGGCACTGACCAGTGGGGTTGCCAGGGTTAATAATCACCATTGCTCTTACCTGGTCCCATTAGAATACAAAGACATTTACTTCGCGGTACTGAGCATTACATGAAAATTGACCAAAAGTTTCATATAACCCCATTTCCAACGTTTGACATAATATATATATAACAAACACAAAAGAACAAACAGTCAAAGCATACTCACAGTAATTCCTTTAGAGCGAGCTTCTGCAACTGATTGCCGGAGGTCATTGACATCAAGACCCCAGTTTGCCGTCTCTTCCAGGAAATAAGGGACAAGAGAACCACCCAATAGAGATATAGTAGCAGAGTAAAGTGGATACTGTGGAACTGGAACCAGAACCTGCCATACGCAAGCTATCTTTCTAAAATATTTCAGGGAATGGAACCCAGATTGAAGAAACTGTGCTAAGAAGGTGAAAGAAACCGCAAGAGAAGGATGAAGTAGAGAAAAGAACCTGCCGTCTTCTGGTTTAAAGAAACATATGCTTTAAAGAGGAGGAAAACAAAAACTTTTACTCAATTGTACACAAGCATATTACCCCATCCCCTTCATCACGGATAATTGTATTTAAGATCTGCGTCACACCTTTGCTGGCTCCATCAGTGAGAAAAATGAGCTCTTGATCACTGTAAACGGATCATGACATTGACAATTACAGCTTGTAACTTGGAACATAGCTAACAAAAAGTTCTATGAACAACAGATTGCTTTCTTGTTTTTCTTCGTTTTCCCTTTCATCTGATTATTGGGATAGTGGAGAAAGAGAGAAGAAACACATTATCACCTCGGATATCCATCACGCCATCCAATGAACTCTGCTACCTCCTTTCTGATTCCCGGAAGACCTCTTGAATCACTGTATGCACCTACAAATGATCAAGAAACGATTGCAATTATCTAACCAGTTACCATTATACAATTTTGTTTTAGTCAAGGATTACATGCTTGAGTGCTGCAGAACATATGATTTGAAGCCATTAAATGCAAGATAAGGGGAAGTTTTATAAAATAAATATTGTTTCCTCAAAACCAAGATGATGTACTCCAATTATAACCACTAAGCAACAAATTAGCTTTGTTTAATCCTAAGAAACTGAGATGGTGAGGACAGGCTAGAGTATCTTATCTGCTGCATGATACAAATACACACAATGCTGAGTATACCCAATGATTCTTTTGGAGTGTGAATTAAGATACAAAATGTTGGTCAGGAAAAAATACCTAGTCCACCAGAAGTAAATGAAAGATAATGCTTAGCCCTTGCAATTGCGTCCGCAGGGAATAGCAGCCCAACATTAGGATCATCTAGGAGAAACGGAGCTTGGCATAGAGCAACAACCTGTAATGGAGGATTCCTTGTTTCAAACAGGTTATATAGTCAATGATATGTGGTGACAAGGTGATGATCATCAAAAGATCAATATTCTATTACATATTTTTAGGAATTAAACATATTGCATCAATACCTGGCGAGGAAAGGTCAGCGGCTTCTGACCAAGTGCATGGGGGTTGCCAACATTTGTGAAAATAATCTGTGAACCCAAAAGTCAAATAGTCAAAAACAGATAATACGACAATACTGAAAAGCAGAAGATTAACATAAAAAGTATTAACATTTATGGAATGGGGATGACACCGAAGTTTAAGAAGATTTATGGATTACTTGTAAAATAGACAACTATTAACAAATTCCATGTCGAGGATATGCTACAAATCTTTGGCAGCACACTCGGCCATGATATGCTATATATTGTGATGCAACTGCAGTATTACTATAGTTAAAAGTCCTTTCAGTTGAACATATATTCTAATGCAGCAAACTAAATAAAATCAAATCCTCTTGCCAAAAGAGCAGATAGTTTCAATTCGAAAAAAGTTGAACCCAATTGATAAAGTAACAGAATAGCTAGTAGCACCTGTTATTACTAAAAAGACATCTAGGAAGAATCCAAATCACAAACAACTCAAGGTCACATGAATAAGAAAAGAAAATGATAATAACAACGAGGAGTATGAAGACCATATGCAAACGGATACTCAACCGGCCAACTGATACCTTTTTTCCTTCCTTCTGAAGCTCAGAAGCTCGAAGATATAACTCTCCTCTAACAGCATATTGCACCTTTTTGACATTTTCATTCAACGATTCATAGTCTAAAGCTTTAGGAGCCATACTCTGTAATTTGCCTTCTTACCAACAAAATGCTTGTTGAAGAAAGCTAAGAAACTGAAGTCAGTTCCTTTCTTGGAAGTTCCGTAGCGAAACATAAGCAAAAACAGAAAAGAAAAATAAACCATTAATACTATCAATCATTAGCAAACTACCTAGTTGTCAAATTCCCCAGACTTCACTGAATAAATCGACAATCTATACAGTTCCAAATAACAAGAACCGAAACATTTTCAATTCTGCTTTCTAGTGTATATTCTGAACGAAATGCACCGAGATCAAACTCCAGAGTCAGAAGTCAATATGGAGTATTAAATCTTTACGATGAGAAGCACATATAAAAAGGAAGAGCATGACAACAGAAAAACTCGGGGCCTAAATTTAGAAACAAGAAATGGATTAAATTACCAACTACGGGTTATACAGCGGTAACTATGGATGATACAAAATTGCAAAAAAATATGGCTGCAATCGCGATAAACTGCAGTAAGGATCCGAACTGCAATCACAATATTGCATTCGCAATTGCGCAGACCACAATTTAAAATCCTGTTGTGAACTAAAACTTCGCAGCTCCAAAATGGTTTGCTCTCCCAGGAGAAGACAGACTGGAAACCAATGGTCGAATGACCTATAACCTTATCACCCATCAACCCCGTAATCAGACCATACCAATTCAGAAACTTGACACAAAATCAAAGGTCCACAAAGTCTAAAAGAAAGAAGAAGTGACGTCTATTCTACCAACGAACCTGTAATGAAGCCTGGCTGCTGACACCAATAAAAAATTGAAAACTTGGCAGTCAGTGGGGATGGGTACCTGTGAAGGAGTCAGTCAGCTGGCCGTTACTCAAACTGGTTATAGAAGTGGAAGATTTTTGGCAGCCTTTTGTGTGAGTCACGAATCTACGGTAGAAATATGATGTCAGGAAGTGGCAAAACAGGAGCCACTGAAATGTGGTAAGATGGATTATATGCAAATCTTTTTTTTTTCCTCATTTACTAAGAAACACTGACACGGCAAAATAGAGCCATGTTCGTGTCAAATACGCAAACACGTGTTTGACACGGACACCTACAAAGAGTGCATATATATGCTTCATGTTTTTTTATAGGGGTTTATAAAGTACAAAATATGTATGAACTATCAAAATATTGGAAGTCTTGAAATACATCAATCAATATATATATCATATTATGAATTCTGAATTTTTTTCTTAGTTCTAAATTTTATATGTATATATATGCCGTGTTTGTGTCGTATCTATCAAATTTTAGAAATTGGTGTGTCCCTATATTCATGTCTGTGTCATGTTCTGTGTCCGTATCCGTGTCCGTGTCTGTGTCTATACTTTTTAGCTCATTTAATAGGAGAAAGAGATAAACATGTAAATACAAGAATTGCGGTCGACCTTAACTGAGAGTTCTTGGTCTATATTGGTCTATACTGAGAGTCCCTGGAGTTTATTATGGCTGTGGTTGATCTGAGTCAGTTTTGTCTGTTTTGATATCTCATTCAATACAAAATCCTTGTTCCTTTACGTACTTTTTCTACAAAGAAGTTGATCAAATTTAGTTTCAAGGGGCCGGTGTGGATAAGAAAGAAAAGGACAAGTGAGTAATAAACAGCAGAATTCGAGTCAATAATAGCTGGAACAGTATCGATAGTCGGAACAACATTTTGAAACTTTTAGTCGGATAATCTAATATCCGACGTTGGATTCAATTCCTACCACCTGTTGGCTGTGGACTGCTGTATGTAAAGTCTGAGGTGTTGAACATGGATAATAAGATAAGGCTTCAGGCGGAGCTTCCTGCTTGTCTTGCAGAGCTTCTTGCTTGTCTTGATGTAAAGTCTGAGGTGTTGAACATGGATAATAAGATAAGGCTTCAGGCGGAGCTTCCTGCTTGTCTTGCGGAGCTTCTTGCTTGTCTTGAACATAAGAAGGAGAGTAACACCTGTTTAACTATTGTATTTACGTCTACCTTTCAATAACAATTACCCGATACGAGTTTAAAATGGCCCGCCATTATGCCAAATTTCAACAATAAGTTCCATGATTACGAGGATGACAAAAATAATCGTTGTGAAATTTGTCTTCCAAAAAACCATGCAAAACCCTAGTTCCAACAGTTATGCTGACTGTTTGGAGCAAAGGTAAAATACGTTGGGATCACGTCATACCAATTTTTCTTTATTAAATCAAAATATGCAGGGTTTACAAAAGTGTAATGATAATTCTAAACTAATTTAAATTTAATAAGAACTCTTATTAACCTATATTACCTTGAATATAATTGAGTTACATCTTCATCTTTTGATTAACTTTATTCTATGTTTCCTTTAACAACTAAAATAAACTTTGAAAAATTAAGCAATAATTTAAGTGTTTAATTTAAAAGCAAGCATATCACATCTCCGACAACTTGTGATTTAGTAACTAATACACATTTTTCCTACTTTGTGTTGGAAGGATAGGCGATGGCAGTGATCAACAATTGTAGCTACCATAGTAAAAAAGGAAGGACGTAAAGGAGGTTGGAAATCAACAATTGTGGCTTGAACAACTAATTGTTAGTTGTCCAAAACCCCATGATGGAGGCCTATAAATAGGCATCCCAAAATCTCCTCTTTATCCGTTCAATCTCCATAAAAGTTTTGAGGGTATTTCTCCTATTTTGAGAGAGTTAGTATTTTTCCTTGTAAAATAGAGCGAAGTTGTAACTCCTAAAGTTTTATAGTGAAGTTTCTTTTTTGTACATGTAGTTTCTACCGTAATTTGTTTAGGAGTTTTTCACGTAAAATCTATGTTTATTCCTTCATTACTATTCTTTTCAGTCCTATTTAGCTGTGAACCTGTTCTAATCTGGTCACTTTTCTCAACAACTGATATTAGAGTGTGGTGAGAAAATCAAGACAAATTTTTTAGCGCAATCTGTTGGAAGTTCAGGTGAGCACAGTAAAAGTTGGTGAATAGTAAAACAGTAACCACGAAAGGTGACAACTTTTCATACATTTATTTTTGAATTAAACATTGTGCAATCATGAACTATAGTTGGATATTATTCATGCATACAGTACTATTTATATATATGGGTATTGTACTATTCATATATATGGGTACTATTCGCGTAAAATAGTGGGAGCTAAATTCTGTTCGTGATAGAAACATTGACGACAAACTTTGATATTGAAAAGTTTAATGGGAGTAATTTCTCATTGTGGAACTTGAAGATGAAGGTTATCTTGAGAAAAGATAACTTTTTAAAGGCCATTAGCGAAACCCTGACGACATTCACAAATGATAATAAGTGGAATGAGATGAACGAGAATGTTATTGCAAATATTTATCTGGCACTAGCAGATGGGGTGTTGTCAAGCATAAAGGAGAAGAAGACGTTAAAAGAGATTTGAGATCATCTTACAAAATTGTACGAGGTCAAATCACTGCACAACAAAATTTTCCTTAAGGGGAAACTCTATACTCTTCATATGGCATAATATACTTCGGTGACAGAACACATCAATACCTTGAATACTCCATTCTCTCAACTCATTTCGTTGGGTTGTAAAATATAGCCAAATGAACGTGCTGAGCTTCTACTTCAAAGCTTACCTAATTTGTATGATCAACGAATCATCAACTTAACAAATAATATCCTTACGAATGTTCTAATCTTCAATGATGTTGCAGCTGCTATCCTAGAAAAGGAAAATCGACACAATAACAAGGAAGACAGCCAGGCAAGTTCACAACAAGTGAAGGCCTTAACGGTGATGAGAGGGAGATTAATAAAACGAGGTCAAATTGCAAGCCAAAATCATGGTAGATCAAAATCAAGAAGTAAGAAGAAATTAAAATGCTATAATTGTGACAAGAAAGGTCACTTGAAGAAAGATTGTTGGAATTTAAAGAAAAATTCCAGTCCTCAAGGAAATGTGGCAAGTTGTTCCAATGATGGAGATGCTCTATGTTATGAAGCAGCAACTACTAATGAAGGCAGGAAAAGATTTACTGAAGTATGGCTTCTTGACTCAGGAGCTACATTTCACATGACCTCTCGAAGAGAATGGTTCCATCAATATGAACTTATATCTAGGGGATTTGTGTACAATTGCAATGATCATGCCTTAAAGATCGTTGGTATTGGAATTATTAAGCTTAATATATATGATGGTACAATTCGTACTATTCAAGACGTGCGATATATGGAGGGCCTGAAGAAGAACCTATTATCTGTAGGAAAACTGGATGATCGCAGGTGCAAGATCAATGGTAAGAATGAGATCATTAAAATAATAAAAGGAGCACTTGTACTTATGAAGGGAGAGAAGATAGTGCAAATTTATACATGGTAAAGGGAGAGACTTTGCAAAAAGCTAAAGCATAAGTTGTGTCAAGTATTTCAAGTGAAAGATCAGCAATCTGCGGCATCAGAAACTTGGACATATGTCTAAACAGGGAATGAAGATTCTTGCTGAGCAAAAGCTACTTCCTAGACTTACAAAAGTGTCACTTCCTTTATGTGAGCATTGTGTTATAAGAAGCAGCATTGATTAAAGTTCAACACATCAAATTCTATAAGCAAATCAGTTCTAGAATTAGTGCACTATGATGTATACCAAGCAATAGTTCCGTCCATAGGAGGAGTAAAGTACTTTGTTTCCTTTATTGATGATTATTCTAAGAGATGTTAGGTGTATCCAATTAAGAGAAAGGTAGATGTGTTTTTAGTCTTCAAAGTTTACACAACGTAGGTAGAACATGAATCTGGAAAGACGATCAAGTGTTTGAGGATAGATAATGGAGGAGAATACACTGACAATGAATTTGATCAATTCTACGAGCAAGAACGCATCAAAAGGCAATTCACAACGGCATACACTCCTCAATACAATGGAGTGCCAGAGTGGATGAACAAAACTCTGTTAGAGAAAACCAGAGCTATGTTGACAACTATAAGCTTAAATGAGACTTTCTGGCCAGAAGCAGTAAGTACTGCCTGTTATGTGGTAAATCAAGCCCCATCAACTACAATTAAGTTAAAGACATCGATGGAGATGTGGACTGGTAAACCAGTTGATTATTCAAACCTCCATATATTTAGAAGTCCTGTGTACATAATATGTAATCCTCAAGAAACTACGAATCTAGATCCAAAATATAAGAAATGCTTATTCTTGGGGTATATTGATGGAGTGAAGGGGTATTGCCTGTGGGATCTCACTACCCATAAGGTTATCACCAGCAGGAATGTAATCTTTATAGATGCGCTACAAAAGAAAGGAGAAGATGATAGCACATCAAAGGAAAGTTTAGAGATTACTGTTGTTCAGGTGGAAAAGGAATCACGTATGGATTCTTTTAAAGCAACACCAGAGTACGAGGTACGAGAACAAATAGAGTGTGAAGCTCCAGAGACTCGTTGACTCGTTGATTAAGTTGCCCAAAAAGGCAACTAGATTGGCATTCAGACTATATTATGGAGGACAATGTTGCATATTGTCTTTTGACTGAGGATGGGAGCCATCAACTTTCTAGGAGGCAATGAATAGTTCAAATGCATCTTAATGGATGACAGCAATGTAGGAAGAAATTGAAGCTTTTTCATAAGAATAAGACTTGGGAGCTCATGCCATTATCACATAAAAGAAAGCCTATTAAAAATAAATGGGTTTTCAAGATTAAGCCAAATCGCGAAGATCAAGTGTAGAGATATCGTGCAAGATTGGTGGTGAAAGGATATGCACAGAAGGAAGGGATTGATTTTAATGAAATATTTTTCCCTGTGGTTCGACTCACAACAGTCCGAGTAGTCTTGGTAATGTGTGGTACATTTGATTTACATCTTGAATAGTTAGATGTAAAAATAACTTTTCTTCATGGAGATCTTGAAGAAGATATTTATATTCTCTAAATAGAAGGTTTTGAAGAAAAAGGCGAAGAGAACTTAGTTTGTAGGTTAAACAAATCCCTGTATGGTTTAAAATAGGCACCAAGGTGTTGTTACAAGAGATTTGCTTCCTTCATTATGAGCCTTGGATACAGCAGACTAAATACAGACCCTTGTGCATATTTCAAGAGGTTTGGTGAACATGATTTCATTATGTTGCTATTGTATGTAGATGACATGTTGGTTGCATGCCTCAATAAGGATCATCTCAAGGAGTTAAAGGCACAATTGGCTAGGGAATTTGATATGAAGGACTTGGGAGGCTCTAGGGATGCAAATTCACTAAGACATAAATAATAGGAAGTTTTGGCTTTCTCAAAAAAATTATTTGAAGAAAATCTTACGATGTTTCAATATAAAAGATTATAAGCCAATTTCTACCCCACTTCCTATTAATTTAAAGTTATCCTCTAAAGTGAGTCCTAGTAATAAAAAGAGATGATCAAGATGTCTTGATTACCGTATGCATCAGCAGTGGGAAGTTTAATGTGTTATAATTTGTACAAGACCAGACATTGCACATGCAGTGGGAGTGGTTAGTCGATACATGGTAAATCCCTGTAGAGAGCATTGTAATGTTATAAAGAGGATCCTAAGATACATTAAAGGAACCTCAGATGTTGTATTATGTTATGAGGATCGAACTTTATTGTCAGTGGATATGTTGATTCAGATTACGCAAGTGATCTTGATAAAAGCAAATCTACTACAGGCTATATGTTTAAACTTGCGAGTGGAGTTGTAAGTTGGGTTTCAAAACTATAATCAATTGTTGCTACGTCGACAACAGATGCAGAATATGTAGCAGCTGAAAATGCTCTTGGAAGAACTCGGGCACAAATAAGAGAAAATTTCTTTATTTTGTGACAGTCAGAGTGCCTTGCATCTTGCAAGGAATTAAGCATTTCATTCAAAGACCAAACACATACGAGTAAAGTATCACTTCGTTCGTGAAAAAGTCGAAGGAGTTGTAGATATACAAAATATTCATATCAAAGATAACTTAGCATATTTCATGACAAAGGCAATCAATACTGTCAAGTTTATTTTGCGTCAATCCTCATGCAGCCTAATAGAGACATGAGCAACATGGAAATGGCAAGGAAGAAAGAATGGTGTGAAGATATGATTAATACTTAATCAAATCTTCAAGTGGGAGATTGTTGGAATGATAGGCAGTGGCGGTAGTCAACAATTGTGGCTACCATAGTCAAAAAGGAAGGATGCAAAGGAGGCTGGAAATCAACAATTACGGCTTGGAAAACTAATTGTTAACTGTCTAAGACCGCATGAGGAAGGCCTATAAATAGGCATCCCCAGTTCATTTGCATAGCATCCTAAAATATTCTCTTCATCCATTAAATCCTTACAAAAGTTTAGAGAGTATTTCTCCTATTTTGAGAGAGTTAGTATTTTTCCTTATACCCTAATTTGTTTAGAGGTTTTTCACGTAAAATCTATGTGTTTATTCCTTCGTTATTATTTCTTTCAGTCCTATTTAGTTGTGAGCTTGCTCTAATCTGATCACTTTTCTCAACCCTTTGTTCAAATTTTTAAAACAATTAACTATATGAAATTTATGCTAATCCTGAAAGATTGCCTCTATTTGGTTCAATCATCAATGAATTTCATTATAATGAAAATGTTTCGTCATCAAGATCATGTATTTGTAGATGTTTCGTATTAATGAATTCTTTTATGTGGCCTACCAATTATAGTTTGTAGGCCACATTCAAATTTTATTCGAAGTAAGAATTGGCAATTTTCCCGAAATGCAATCAATCAACATTACAAATTTGATTCATGGGAGGAATTAGCAATTCCTAAAATACATTCAAGTATAGAATCTATAGATACAACTTCAAACATAATTCCCTAACTTATTACCTTTTCTGATTTTTTATTCTAAATAAAATTCCAAAATTAAATTTATAGCTTAATGAAATCAAATATTGATATTATAACACTCTCAATCTTTATGTGATTTTATACATGAAATGAGGTTATTATCAAGTGCATTATAAGCTCCTTCCTATAAAAAAGAACTCATGTACAATAACACACATCCAAACTTAATGAAAATATGTACTACTTTTGGTCTTTACTCTTTATAGTTGTAGATATCATTTAAACTTTAAAACTAAACCACATAAATCTATAATCATATTTCTCTCTTTTACTCTTTTTTAATATATTATATTTTTTAAATGTGTTAGTGTCTAAGTTATAATCCTATATCACAATCAAAAAATTCAACTTTACATATTTATTACAACAATTCTTTTTTATAATTATTAAAATCATGATTTTTATTTAGACCTGGTGTGTTTTTATAGTTGGATAGGAATTCTATCAAGTTAATTAATTCAAACTTATCTTCATCTTTTCACACAATTTTGAGTTTTGATTGCTTGGTTTTCAACCAACTTGCTCTTCATTTTGAGTATCTTTAACAGATGTTAGCATACCCATATGATATTCCAATGACTAATATAACATCCTAATTTACTAAAAATAGATATTATATTTATAATATTGTAACCTTATAGTATGATTTGATAAATTGACTTATGTTATCATCAAACATTTTTATAAATATAAAATCCATGAATTACACCAATTCCCAATAAGCTAGAATTTATAGCTATTGGCAAGTCATTATCATGCCACAACCAGGGAAAGATGCATCAAAAATATTTAGGAACATGGTTAATTGCCATAACAACTCTATTCATCATGCCACAACTAGGGAAAGATGCATCAAAATTATTTAGGAACATGGCTAATTGCCATAACAACTCTATTCATCTACGAGAATTCATAAATATTCCTTCAATATAGAGAATTATACTATTGAAGATTCATTTTTTATTAAAAAATAAACTCTTTTGTATTGGTAAAATAATATAATTCTTAATCAAAAGTTATCCTTTCAACATTAAGAAACATTTTACTTTTAGAAGATTCTCGTCATAAAATTTCCTTTTCCAAAAACTTATACTTTTTCAAACCTAGAAAATATACGAAATTCTAACATTCTTCCTTGAAACAAATACTTTCACACATCATTACAAGAAAATTAGTTATTAGCGATGGATAATTATCGACAAAAAAAGAACTGTTGGAAATTACCGACGAAGTAAAATTGTCGAAAATTTTTTTAACTTGGGACAAAAAACACCCGTCGGTAAATATGGAGGGAAATCATCCCAGAAAATTTTATGACGAAATATAGTGGCGGTAAGAAATGACCGTCGGTAAAGAAAGCGGGAATGCTTGGCGGAGTAAATAATGCTAGAGTTTACCGACAGAGTTTTCGTCTGTAAATTTCGTCAATAAATTCTAGTCATAAACGCCGTCATTTGCTTTTAGTTAAGCATTTTAAAAAATGAAAATGAATTCGTTTAGTTTAACATCAAACAACGTCGTTTTTGTTAAACCTAAATCTACCGCTGCTCCCTTCCCCCCATTTCCCCTCATCCATCATGCACAACCCCTTTTTTCTCTCATTTGTCGTCGTCATCTGACCGCAACTCTCTTCATCCCACCGCGCCTCCTCGTCATCCCACCGGGCATCATTGTCGTGTCGTCGTACGTCCTTAGCATGCTACCATCCTCGTGTAGCCAGCATTGTCATCTTTGTCACAATCGAAGGCCATCACGAGTCTTGCCACCACACCTTGTCGCTGCTTGTCCTCGTCGTCATCGTCACTTCTGATTCAGGTACTATATAATCGTCTCTCATGCACCATACGTCATTGCCATCGTCGTCCTGTCAATGTATAGGTTGATTACAACGTCGTTAATTTAGTTTTGTAAATGTGGATGTATTATTTGTAAATGTTGACAGTGAATATGAAAAATGTGGAGTTAGTTCTATAAATGTGGATTTGGCTTTATTAGATACCTTGGATAATTTTTTTACTATATTTAATGCATTAATTCTTTCATTATTTGAACCTATAAAATTAATATCAAAATCCATACTACCACTAAATTAAGTTACTAAATCAAATGATTTAAGATTATGTGTATATACGGCATTGATGGTTCATTATTAGAAATGTTAGTGTTGTGGGATATGATTGCCAATAATAATGTTCAACATTTATTGGATAGTTCTTCCTGCAAAGGAACACTTTGTGTGGTTTGCTTACCAATTAATCGGTTTTATTTTGATAATTTGTTTGAATAAGTGTTACGCTACAATTATTTTAAGGAAACTCTTATCCTTCAATTAGACATGTTATTAATTGATAAATAGCTTTGATTACTTATTTGACAATTAATGAAGGAGAGTCGAGAAGAAATTGAATTAAACTAAGTAGCGTCATTCAAATTTGGCCTTTTGATTCATACCTTATTTAAGCAACTTAGGTATCTAGTTGGGCCTCATCTCTAATCATACCTTATATCCTTTTGATTCATATTTTATATCCTACTCTAACTACAAAGTTCCTAAATTAAGTGGGTTAGATTGCAATTAAGAAGGAGATGAGGAGCAAAAGTGAAAGAAAACAAAAAATAGCACACTTGAATTGATAAGAGGGAGATGAGTGTGAAAAATGTGAAAATGGAGGGCAAAAATAGGAAGAGGACTTCATAACATTAGAAAAAGAAAAGGATGGTATTTGGAACAACCCATAGGAAATGCAGAAAATGGCCATTGGTTTTCGTTTTCTCTCTGATGAGCTAACTCTATTTCTCTTTTAGCTTTGCGCAAAAAAGAGCTTGATGGATTTGAACTTTGAAATTCTTAAATTAATGTTCACAATGTCTTTGTTTTATCTTGCATACTTTTAAAGATGAAGCAAAGATGAAGCAGATTTTTATGCTAATTGTAGTCCTTTTCAAATAGTGGTGCATTCTCACCAATTAACTAATACAAAATATTTTTTCGCAAGCCCTATTTTATGTTGAAGAGCGACACTCAACCTTCTTCTTTGTAGTCTATAATTGGACGACTAATATCTACTGTATGTGTTATTGTAATAATACATTAATTAGATGCATTTGTGTTTTGTGTGAATGCAAAGGAGGTCATGATTTTGTATTGTTGTCTAGAATATTATTATAATCATTGATGAGTTTTTATGTTCTTCTTAATAGTCTAACTATTTATGTTTGGGTTATGTTTGAATCATTAATGAATAGATGTATGATTACATAAGCATTTACTGTATGTGGAACAAGTTTAAGATCTTATGGATGATTTGAGGCAAAATAAACCCCTAAGATGGTACATAAGTTAGAAACCTATGATGCAGCTCCCAAGAGGCTTATCAGTGAAAAATTCCACAAGCCTAAGAGTTACAGCGAAAACTTTTTTTTCTTAATTCACAGGTGTAAACAATACTACATACCATAGTTTTGAAATCAATTGTAGGTGATTATTTCAATTGATTATGTGATTAATGCAAACTTAGTATTAACACAAGAAATTCATACGTTTTATAGACAAGACAGTTGTTTGCATAAAAACCCTTAAGACGATATATAGGCTGAAAACCCGTGATGTAGCTCCCGTGAGGCTTATCAGTGAAAAATTCCATGAGCCTAGAAGTTATAGCAAGAACTTGTTTTCTTGATTCACAGGTGTAAACAATGCCACGTACCATAGTTTTGAAATCAATTGTAGGTGATTCATTCAATTGAATAATTCTTCAACTTCGATGTGATTAATTCAAACTTAGTATTAACACAAGAAATTCATACATTTTATAGATAAGCAGTTGTTTGCATAAAAAATCCCTAAAATAGTATATTGGCTGAAAACCCGTGATACAGCTCCTGTGAGACTTATTGGTGAAAAATTTCACGAGCCTAGGAGTCACAGCAAGAACTTGCTTTCTTGATTCACAGGTATAAATAATGCCACGTACCATAGTATTGAAATCAATTGTAGGTGATTAATTCAAACATAAATACTTCAACTTCAACGTGATTAATGCAAACTTAGTATTAACACAAGAAATTCATATGTTGAATAGATAAGACAGTTCTTTACATAATAAAGCCTTAGGACAATATATAGGCTAGAAACCTGTGACGCAGCTCCTGTGAGGTTTATCGTTGAAAAATTTCACGAGATTAGAATCACAGCAAGAACTTGCTTTCTTGATTCACATGTGTAAACAATGTCACGTACCATAGTATTGAAATCAATTGTAGGTGATCAATTCGATTGATTAATACTTGGGGGATGTGTAAAGTTTAGATATTTTGTAAACTTAGGGGACATGAAGAATACTAACTATGAAATCTGTAGCACCCCCTTATCGTAGGGTACACACCGAGACGCCCGCATGTCGTTCCGGTACATATCCTATGACAAGAAAGAACTACGAACAAACACCACTATACTCCACGTGGCATCATAAGCATAAAACATCAGTGTAAGATCACAACTTTTGAAAGTCAAACTTTTTCCATTTCATTTAAGCAAAACCGGTAATTTACATAACTGTCAGTTTTGTTTGTCTGTACAGTAACCCGACAAACCTAGTACAATATGCTACTGAAACAAAGATAATACATTAGTCCTGACTAGGTTATCCTAAAAATTCTCAACTGACCGACCTGTGAGCCATAGCCTCTCTCTTCAAAAAGATCTACGCGGCTCGAATAGTCCCTCTGGAGCTAGGGGTCTACTCTTGATCTTGAAAAATATATTGCAATTTTGGGTGAGCTTGCGAACTCAGTGAGGAACCAGCATCGATGGTCCACCCAACTCATGCAGCACGCAAGCAATTCACAGATTACAACACAATAGCATATTCAGAAGTACCA
>JANZLC010041569.1:0-16860 GCA_026413385.1 Erythroxylum gracilipes
TCAGAAAACCAAAGTGTATACAATCTGTCAAAGAAGGTTGCTCGTCGCGACGTGGAGAACAGAGAAGTCGCGACGAGTTCAAAGACTGGTTACACGTCGCGACGTACAGAAGAGGCTACGTCGTGACGAGCTCAAAGGCTCTCACACACGTCGCGACGTACAGACGAGGATACGACGTGATGATCGCAACAAGTCAGCCACACACGTCGCGACATATAAGTTAATTATTCGTCGCGACGTCTGGTTCGACAGTCGTCTTCCCCGATTTCCAGATTCCATTCCTCTACTCCAAACAACTCTCAAACAATACAAACATGCTCATAATTATTCCTATAACTCGTTCATAACTCAAACACTCACATGTAACTCCAAGGATCCAACATTTATACTCAAATCACAATTAACTACTTCGGATAAACACGGACAAGCTATGGACAAACTATGCATTCTCAGATCTTAACTAAATACTGACAAAACTTCAATCTAAAGTTCAAAAGACATCATACTAACAAGTTCTTACTATCAATCGATCATCTACTCTATCTAACACTGAGACCATTCTCAATCCGTGTATGCAAGTATTCTGTCAACTATAATCCATTACACAACAACAATAAAAACTAGATCGAGCTAACTTACTTGATTTGGCTATGAATCCAACACAGACATCAGATAAATGCAGCAAGAGTTCCAGAAACAACGTATTCACAAAGTCAACCTCTCATTCACTCATCGACTTAACTTACACAGAATCGGACTCTCTCTCTCTCTTTCAACTCACATGTAAGCATTCTATCAACTGGAATTCTATCAATAACAATAACAAAGCTCGTTCTAACATCAACCTACCCCGATCCGCCACAAAAACTCGCAAAAGAACCTATCAATCCAGCAAGAATCTAGCAAGAAAATTCAAAAATCGCAATCAGACGATTTTGAGTTTCAACCGAGAAGAACTCACAAACCCAACATGCAACCCTCTAACTCTCTAACTCACCCACATTCACCTACACTCGGACGACATGCAGCCTTACCACGTGTCCTCTCTACCCTAAGCCACATGTCACACTTGCATGCCATTTGTCCCAACATGCTCAAGCCATTTGTCATGTACCTACTAATGCTATTTGTCCCAATTGTAATTTGCCACATGTCATCTCTTAATTGGCCCAAAAATCAATATTTTCACAAAATTCACTAAAATTCTCAAAAATATCATAAATAATTCTGAAATTGCCTAAACACAATTTAATCATCATTAACAATTCAACTATACCTGGAAAATGTCATGAATTCATGTACAATCATATAAATGTGCAAAGATGTGCATGTCGCAATTAATAATGCATGAAATGCATTTTCCTAATTTCTCATAAAATTTTCTCAATTCACAATTCTAGCCCTAACATGGGTAACGGGATGCTACACGATTCCTTAAGTTATAACATTAATCAACAACTTAAAATTTTCAAACACTTAACCAATTGACTAAACATAAAACTAAGTTCATTTTAAGCCTTAATCAAGTCTAAAAGCACCAATGTATAGTGTCTTATCCATATATGCTTCAACTAGAAAAAAAACACAACTTATCCTCACCGGCAAGCATTTCCGCGATCGTGGGAAGGAGCCATACAATTCCTATGATTGTGGGATAGGTGAACTAAAAATTTTACCTTCACTTTCCTTCAATGTTTCTTCTAAAATTTGACACCTTTATGATAGTTCATCAATTACACCTCAATTATACCTTAAAAATACTTCAATTCCTCATCTATTCATCTTTAAAAAAATCTACAGCCTAGGGTTTCCATACATCAAGAACAAATCCAATTCATTCATTAAACTTTAAGCACATCTCATCATCAACGCTACATGCAATTCATCTTAATTCATCCCTAATCAATCTTCATGGAGGTTATACTCATATATATCACAATAAAGCAATAAATTACTTACTTCTTTAGCTCAAGGTATCCTCAATTTAACAAGCTAAGAAAGCCTCCCAAGCATTCAAACATAGATCAAGAACAAGATGGGATAAAAGGGTTTCAGTTGCAAGATAAAGGCTGCAAAATTTTGGCAGAAATTCAAGAGTTATGGAGATTATGTGAGGGTGTCATTGGTGACGGGAAAGAAGGAGAAAGCTTAAGACCAAAACATGAAATAACATGGTCTTGTAAGGGTGAAAGTCATGGTTACAAGAGTATGGTGAAGAGTTGGGACATATATCTCACCACTTGTCAAATGGACAACCAAGTCATGTGTCTTCCTCTTACACTACCAATTGTCAATCCATAACTAGGCCACATGTCACCATTTCATAGACCCAATCAACTTAAATTTCCATTTATCATTTTATCTAACCGGTTAACATTTTTCCTAGACTAGATGCACATATCACCTTATTAATCACTCAATTATAACAATAAATTCCCAATTCACTAATTTTAATCCATCCAAAACAAAATTCAAGATATAATCAACACACAGTTACATCATAATCATTTAAAATCTTTCATACCCTGGGATATTTCAAATGAGTGCATATATTGTCTTTTGCAATGTTTCTAAATCATGATTCATATATATATGCGAATATGATGCATGTAATGAAATGCACTTCTTAAATTCTCATATGATAAACTTAATCTAACAATTAAATCCTTAAGTGTAGAAACGAGTTATTACAATTCTCCCCCCTTAAGAAATTTCATCCTTAAAATTCTTATCTGATTGATCAAATAGATGAGGGTACTTTCTTCTCATGTTTTCTTCAGTTTCCCATGTGGCTTCTTATCTCGATGGTTTTTAAAAGAACCTTAACTAATGGGACTACTAGGTTTCTCAATTGTTTAGTTTGATATCCCACTATCTTGACCGGTTTTTCTTTATAACTTAAATTACTTGCATTCTCTACTTCCTGTGCAGTTATCACAGGGGTTGGATCTGATCGATATCTTCTGAGCATACTAATATGGAATACATTGTGAATCTGAGCCATCTTTGTTGGTAATGCTAATCGGTATGCCAATGGTCCAACTCTCTCAATAATCTCGTAAGGACCAATGTATCTAAGGCTTGTTTTTCCTTTTTCACCAAATCTTGGTACTCCTCGCCATGATAATACTCTCAGAAGCACCTTATCTCCTACCTAATATTCTATACCTCTTTGGTGTTGATCTATATAACTTTTCTACCTATCTTGAGCCGCTTAATTTGACTATAAATTAATTTTACATTATAAACAATGTCTTGGATCAATTATAGGCCTTCAATAATCCTTAAGCCCTCTTCGTCCCAATACAATGACAATCGACACTTTCTGCCATATAATGCTTTATATGGAGCCAAACCGATGCCACTGTGGTAAAGATTATTGTAAGCAAACTCAATAAGGGTTAGATATTGATCCCATGCTCCTTGGAACTCCAATACATTTGTCCTGAGCATATCCTCAACAGTCTTAATAGTTCTCTCAATCTGTCCATCTGTTTGAGGATGAAATGTTGTACTAAAGTTTAGATTTGTACCCAGTGCTATCTGTAGACTACCCTATAATCTAGAAGTGAATCTAGGATCCCGATCAGACACAATAAACAATAGAACATATACAACCTCATTACCTCATTAAAATACCTCTAAGTCAATTGATCCAGTTTATTATTCTCTCACACAAGTAAGAAATGTGTCGATTTCTTCAATCTGTCAACAATGACCCATATAGGATCATGTTGCCTAGGATTTCTTGAGGAACGTATAATGAAATCCATCGTAATCCTCTCCCATTTCCACTCCTGAATACGTAACGACTGCAACTTTCCAACCAGAGCCTAATGCTCTATCTTAATCTGTTGACAAGTCAGACACTTAGCAACATACTCCGCTACTTGCTTTTTCATCCCTGGCCGCCAAAAATGTTGTTTCAGTGTAATGTATATGTTGGTAGTACCAGGATGCAAAACATAATCTGCTAAGTAAGCTTCCTCCAAAATCTCTTTCCTCAGATCATTGACATCAGGTACACATAATCTTTGTTTCAACCACAATGTATCATCTCTCAATTCAAACTTAGAATTCAATTTTGTTTTAACTTCTCAATAATCTTCTTAAAATTTGGATCTTTACTTTGGGCTTTTCTGATCCTTTCATGTAGTAACGGTTTAACCTTCAATGTAGCTATCAATGCTTCATTCTACCCTAAATTTAATTAAACATTCCAAGCACTCAACTATATTAGATTCGATAATCTCGAGGTTTGAAGCTATGCCATACTAATATTAGATTTCTTTCTTAAGGCATCAGCCACGACGTTAGTTTTACTAAGATGATACTCAATCGTACAATTATAATCTTTTAGCAGCTTAATCCATCACCTTTGTCACATATTCAGCTCCTTTTGACTTAGCAAATATTTCAAACTTTTGTGATCTATAAATATTTAGAATGTCTCACCATACAGATAATATATCCAAATATTTAAAGAAAATACCACTGCAGTAAGTTCTAAATTATAAATTGAATAATTGAATTCATGAGGTCTCAACTGTCTCTATACATATACAATTACTCTGCCATACTGCATCAGAACACATCCTAACCCCTGGTGTGAAGCATCCCTGTATACTACATATCCTCTAGATCCAGATGGAATAGCTAACACCGGTGCTGTAGTTAATCGGTGTTTTAATTCCTCAAAACTCCTTTAGCACTCATCAATCCATCAGAAGGGTACATTCTTCTTCAGTAGCTTTGTCAAAGGGGTTGAGATCAATTAAAACCCCTCGACAAACCTCCTGTAATAACTAGTTAATCCAAGAAAACTCTAAATCTTGGATACATTCCTCGGGCTTCCCACTTTATCACTGCTTCAACTTTCTTTGGGTCCACCTGTATACCCTATCCAGACACTATATGACCCAAAAATACCACTTAATCAAACAAAAGTTCACACTTACTAAACTTGGCATACAACTGTTTCTCCCTCATAATCTGTAGAACTAGCCTCAGATGCTCAGAATGTTCCTCTTTACTCTTCGAATACACAAAAATGTCATCAATAAATACAATCACAAAGTGATCTAGGTAAGGTCGAATTACCTTGTTCATTAGTGACATAAAAGCCGTCGGAGCATTCGTCAATCCGAAAGGCATTACCAAAAACTCAAAATGCAACTTTCTTTGGGTCCTTAATGCACTATTTGACATATCCACCTCTACTATCTTCAACTAATAATACCCTGATCTCATATCCAATTTAGTGAATACCTGAGCTCCCTATAGTTGATCAAGTAGAACATCAATTCTTGGTAAAGGATACTTATTTTTCACCGTCACTTAATTCATCTACGCATAATCAATACATAACCTCAAAGTTCCATCTTTCTTTTTCATAAATAAGACTAGAGCTCCCCAAGGTGATACACTAGGTCTAAAGAAGCCCTTATCCAACAATTCCTACAACTAGTCTTACGTTTCTTAAGTTGCACAAGTGCCATCCTATATGGAGGAATATATATAAAAGCGGTACCAGGGACAAGGTTAATGGTGAACTCTATCTCCCTATCTAGGGGTAATCTCAGTAATTCATTGGGAAACATGTTTAAGAAATCCCTAACAAGAGGAATATCCTAAATTGTCTACTCAGTCCGAGTATCAGTTACATAGGCTAGGTAACCCTCATATACATTCCGAATCAGCATGAAGGTACTCATTGAGAAAATTAATCTGGCTGGCAATACTTGACTAACACCCGAAATATTACTCTCAACTGAGTAGGCAATTCAATAGTCACCTCCTTGGTGTAGCAGTTCATCACAGCCCTATGTGCAACAAACCAGTCCATGCCTAGGATAAGATCTATCTCTCTCAATTGCAGTACTATCAAATCATCTTCTAATTCCACATGATCAATCTGAATAATACACTTTTTACAGACTTCTCCACTCACAATAGTATGACCTACAAGAGTACTCACCTCTAGACCATATCTCAATATCCCTCTCTCACAATGTAATTTAGATGCCAGATATGGTGTGATGAATGAATGCATAGATCTTGGGTCTAGCAATGCAAATGTCTCTATGTTAAAGATCTGTAACACACCTGCAATGACATATGGGGAGTCTTGAGCCTCCTATTTATTAATGACATATATCTTGGCCTAGGATTGTGATTGATTGCTTCAGACCTCAGTTTTGGCACTAGGACCTACAAAATTTGTTCTACCTATACCTCTCTATCCCAGTTCACTGACTCTACTATGCTAGACAGTCATTTTAGTTATCATTTCTCCTCTTAATCTCGATTGCATTGTAACAATAGTAGGACAATCCCTAATCTGATGGTCGAAGGAGCCACAACGTAGGCATGCTCATGATAGCTTCCAACATTCACCACCATGTCTATTCCCATAGTGCTCACAGCTAGGCATCTGTGGTGGTTGTCTGCCATAAGTCTGCCCTCCAAACGCCTGACCTCTACTAAAACAGTCAAAGCTGTCTCTCGGCCTAAAGCCTGACTGTCTCAATCTCGACTATGATCGTGATGGTCTATTATGGCGTTTACTGAATCTTTTGCCAGAATCAGCTTGAAATTTGCTAGGCCTCTTCATTCTGAACTCTTGCCTGTACTCATCCCATTAATCCTTCAATAGCTGCTCAATTCTGATCGAAGCAACTCTTGGCTCAGTGAAGCTATTCAAATTGGTAATTTCCAGCCTCGTTCTGATTTCCATATTCAATCCATCTTCGAACTGTATACATTTTTCTTCCTAAGTTAGGATCAGAGCTATTGCATATCCTAACAACTCATTAAACTACACTTCATACCTAGCTACAGTGAGATTCCCCTGTTTTAGATCGAGGAACTCCTTCATCTTTCTATCTAGGCAGCTTTTTGGCAGGTAACTCAACTTGAAGACCCTCAAAAAGTCTTCCCACGTCAGTTTGCAAGGTCGAGCAGAACTGTTAGGAACAGTCTTCCACCACTGATAAGTCAAACCTTGCAGTAATGAGATGGCATAATCAAACCTCTCCTCCGGTTCACAATCCATCTGGTCCAATATCCTTTCTGTTCTCTCTAACCAGTTTTTTGCCTCGGCATTGCCTATACTTCCATAGAAGTCTACAACTCCCTGTTTCCTGAGTTTTTCGTATCTCCTTTCTCTCCTCTCAGGTACTCTCGGATGCATTGGTTCATACTGGGGAATAGAAGACTCTCTATTAGGTCCTATTGACTCAAGGTCAGCTAATTCAACGACTTGGTCTCCGACAGCGGATGACCTATAATAGATAACAATTATGATCACTACAGGAATCTCTCGCTAGATATCTTGTTAAACTACTCTTATATGTCCCTAAGGTTGCCAAACCATGTTTTGATTCCAAAATGTAACATACCACTCTTATAGGACATATACCCAATATTCCAGAGAATATTCGAGCACATATCCCACAAGAATGGCATATTAGAGCAATCACATTATCATATTTAAGGCATCATACACACAAGATTCATAAAATCATTTTTTCCCATTTCATTCACAAACATAATTTACATTTTGGTATTACATTTGATAATCCACATTTCTACATCCAAAAACATATGAGAGTTTGTTGTCTTATAGAAAATATCTAATCATGAATGGGTGCTAATAGAAACTTTCTAACAAAACTTCTTAGTCATCAGCTGACTAGACCTTTGATCCATTATTGATTCCAAAATGGACAATACTAGACCACTACTAGATTGCCTTAGAAGTTAGGTCTCTCTAGTACTTGAAAATCAACGTTACAATTTTAATGAGTTTGCGAACTCAATGAGTGAATTATCATGGATGTGTTCACTCATGTCAAAACATAAATATCAAGAGCATAAAACCAATTTCACGAATATATCACATTACTCATAATCAATTTTCATTCATCACATCACTCGGTTTGTATACCAAATCATAATATACATATCATATTTTACAAGCATATTAGGATTATAAGCATTTCATAATGTCATCTGAGAACAATCCAATCACTCATCTTAATCATTCATAACATCAATATATACACAAGTTCTTCATATCATTATTCAACACAAATCAATGTTTCTTTCCAATCATTCTCAAGATACATGTAAGGGTATGCATATGCAAATGCATATGAGACTCCACTTTCATTTTTTATTTTTGTTGTGACTGAGTGCCTATTTAATTGTCCTGTATCTGTTACAGGTGCTGGGCTCATTTCAGATACTGTCCTATACCCATTTGTGGATATCGGGCTTATTAATAACTGAGCCTGTGGTAATGTGCCCATATTTCTTAAGCTTTAATCTCTTTTTTACATTAGTCGCTTCGGTCACAAGTCCTTTATCTGATCATGCATATCAATGTCATGAAATCCATCATTTCATATAATATACTGTCAATCCTTTTCATTCATTATGTACATTCATTTATCACATTCATCAAATCTATGTCAGGCATTCAACATTCAGTTGAGTACTTATTTTTCCATTCACATACAAGTGGATAGCACTTCCAATACATTCCAAAATTTTGGAATCCTCAGACTGTCAATGTATGGAGTTATCACAATCTCATAAGTAACAATTCAATAATTGTAATTTAAACAAAAACAAATCAAATATAATGAGAAAACATCTAGGTTGACTCACAGCACGCTCCAGATTAGCTATTGCCTTGATAATCCAACAATGTCTAGATGCTCTTGTTCAATTTGTGCTTCTATATCATGCAATACACACATATTTACACATTACTAACTTGTTTAATCAAATGAGTACTTAATGATACACATGTATATGTGTTATGTTCAATGTAGTCTCCATTGACTATTTCGGGTATGTAATCTTATTCACAAATCTTGGTCATTCATTCATCATAGCTTGTATCCTGTTTGTAATTAGGTTATGCATTAAGTAAGTTTGATTACTCTCAATTCATCAATCATACATTCAACAATCCCTTTCTAGTATTAAATTTACAAAATTCCCCGATTCTCATTCAATCATGCTTAATTCATTACTTATATCCTTTGAATCACATTTGCATTCATAAGAGCATTCTTATACAATTAACAACTCATACTTCTTAAATTCATATACGTTGATATCAAACAATCCATTCCTTTAGTTATAACATCAATCAACAACCTAAACTTGTCAAACACTTAACCAATTGATTAAACACCAAACTAAGTTCATTTTAAGCCCTAATCAAGTCTAAGAGCACCAATGTATAGTGCTTTATTTATATATAATTAAACTAGAACACAGAACACAATTTTTCCTCACTACCAAGCATTTCCATGATCGTAGGAAGGAACCATACAATTCCTACGATCGTTGGATAGGTGAACTGAAAATTTCACCTTTATTTTCCTTCAACTTTTCTTCTAAATTTTGACACCTTCATGGTAATTCATCAATTACACATTAATTATACCTTAAAAATACTTCAATTCCCCATCATTTCATCGCTAAAACAATCTATAATCTAGGGTTTCTATACACCAAGAACAAAAACCAATTCATTCATCAAATTTCAAGCACATCTCGTCATCAACCCTATATGCAACTCATCTCAATTCGCCCTTAATCAATCTTCATGGATGTTATGCTCACATATTTCACAATAAAGAAATCAATTACTTACTTCTTTAGCTCAAGGTCTCCTCAATTTGACAAGCCAAGCAAGCCTCCCAAGCATCAAAACATACAACAAGAACAAGATGGCATAAAAGGGTTTCAATTGCAAGATGAGGGCTGCAAAATTTTGGCAAAAATTTAAGAGTTATAGAGGTTATGTGAGGGTGTCGTTGGTGAGGCAAAAGAAGGAGAAAACTTAAGACCAAAACAAAAGGGTGAAAGTCGTGGGTGCAAGTGTATGATGGAGAGGTGGGACACACGTCTTGCCACTTATCAAATAGAGAGCCAAATCAAGTGTCTTCCTCTTACACTACCAATTGCCAATGCATAACTAGTCCATTTGTCACTTAATCACTAGGCCATATATCATGCAACTATACCACCATTTGTCACTCATTTATTGAAGCCATTTTTCACTCTATTATTAATGCCACATGTCACCATTTCATAAACCCAATCAACCTAGATTCCCATGTATCATTTTATCTAGAGCTTTAAAATTTTTCGTAGACTGGATGCCCATATCACTTTATCAATCACTTGATTATAATAATAAATTCCAAATTCACTAATTATAATCCATCCAAAACAAAATTCAAGAAATAATCAACACATAATTACGTCATAATCATATAAAATCTTTCATAAGTCAGGATATGTCAAATGAGTGCATATACTATTTTTACCAATGTCTATAAATCATGATTAATGTATATATGCGAATATGATGCATGCAATGAAATGCATTTGATGAATTCTCATATGATATAATTCAATCTAACAATTAAATCCTTAAGTTTAGAAACAGATTATTGCAGATCACCCCAACATTCGTATCGTATTTTTATCCTTTTCTTCGTTTCTTGTTAGTTTAATTTTTTTTGATTTAAATGCTTGTCCTTATTTGTGTTTTTTTTCTACTGACTTAGACCCCTCTTTTACTTTTTTGTATCACATTAGCAATAGTGTGATGTTCAAGTGTGGAGGGCTTTTTAAAAAATCATTATTTGTGTATTGTGTGCTTGTTTTTCCCATTAAATGTTTAAAGATACATGACTATTAAATGAACTCAATCGGGATTAGAAATGCATAATATGAGTGAATAAGTATATTAGTGTGCTTAAACTAATTAACTTGGATTTGGTTAAAAGGATATTATCTTGTTGTGATAGATGAATGACACTTTTCATTTGTTAAGAATTTGAGTCTTTTTGAACTATTAAACACCAAACTCAAGTGTTCTTTGTTAAGAGTGTTCTTTCATGATTGAGAAACTCTAGAACTTGTTTGCAAATACTAGTTGCGATCACAAAATCTTATGCAAATGTTGAAATGATGAAGGCAATTACCCTTTTTGCTTAAAAAGCCACAATGATGTTACCTTTAGTGAACTCCCTTTGAGCTTAACATGAAACATTTATTTCTTTAAACCCAAAATATAAGCATTGACCTTAATTGCTTATCCTCTTTGTTGTACCTACAATAAAACAAGTTGAGCACTTGAATGTGTATGATTGGGTTTAGGGAATAATTGTAACCTCCATTGAAGACCCCTTCACTGCGTCTCCACTACTCTCTCGCAAGCTCTTTTCTGTTCTCTTCTCACACTTTTGTTTATGTGAAGTGACAAATAAACCTTATGGTCCATCTCCATTATTCACATCTCCTTTTGATTATGCTGCAAGCTCTCTATTCTCTTTCTCTATTTACTGATTTGACAAATTAATATGTTGGTTCACGTATACTATTCATGCCTCTTTTAACCCTCTGTTGCTTCTGTATGTTGTCGTTTTTCTTGGCCAGCTTGTCCGTGTGTTGTCGTTTTGCTCCTTGTTTCCCACTCTGCTAGCACGTTCTCTCCCCACATACTGCATATGTTGTCGTTTCTTGTCAATCAAACGTTGCGTTCTGGTGTGCTTCTATTACTAGCGTTTTTTCTAGTTTGCTGACGTTTTCTTCATACTTCCCACCTACTACGCGTTGCCATTTTGGTGCTCCTTGGCTATGCTTTTTGTTGCTGGCTTCCTCCTTATACTGCTACATGGATTGCCATTTTAATGCATGTGGTGTTTGATTATGGACTGCTGGAGTTTTAATCATCTCCACATAATTAACACAATTACATCAGTCCATTAAGCTAAAAAAAGATAGTTCAACTTAAGACCAAATTTACAGTAAAATTCAGAATAAATAATTGTGGATTTTAACTAATAAAATATGAATAATCATGCCCAATTTGTAATAAAAATAATTATATGGACTAAGTTTAGGAGGATAAAAGATGTAATATTTTACACATTCCAAATTCCCCCATACTTAGCTTTTGGTCGTCGTCGGGGAAAATATTAAAATTAAGCTAATAGACCCAAAATCATTGACTCATTTCCTATATGTTCTAAGAATACATAATCATCAACAAAGATGAATGACTTTCAAAAATCATAGCAATAACTTAACATTCCAAGCTTTTACTCATGATCAATCAACATTCATCAACTTCAAAAACTAAGCAATCTAATGGTAGACTCCAAAAATGTGTTTAACAAAATATATTCACGGGTACACTCAACATCATTCATGATCATGACAATCCACAACTTTGCATAACATTTCATTTCTCCAGCACTAAAATTCACATGTAAAATCATGAATCAAAGGACTTTTTAAGGTTGTAATGTAGGTAAAGGTAATATGAGATGTATTTGGGTCAAGCAACACGAAAATCATCAAAGCTAGTGAAATAAAAGTAACACTCAATGTGACATCAAGTGTATTAATTAACACTCATAAAAAATTGGGTATCATCATCTATAAGGAATGCAAGATTTGTATTTTACAACCGAATTTAGCTCTCACACACAAAGTGCATGAAGCATATACCAATCTGAAGGAATCACTCATATAATTGATGACAATACATTGAAACCACAAAAAGTTAACCTTACAAGCAAACATCTACATCATATTCAATATACTCAAATAAAACATTCATTACAACTCTAGGAAGATGCATTGATTATGAATAACTTTGCAAACTAATAAGCACTTCCTCCTTGATAAATTTATTTAAGCAAAAAAATTTATTCTTTTTCTTTTTCTTTCTTTCTTTCATTTTCATTTTCTTTTCTTGTGCTTTTCTCTTTTCTTTCTTTCTTTTCCTTTGCTTTTCTAACATTAAAAGAAACTACATTAACATGGAAATTTCAATGATAAGACACAATAAAACATCCCAACATTAACTAACCCACGCATATGTACACCCCACACTTACACTTTTGTGCATCTACAAACTCACCAATCACAAATGTTCCACTAGATGTATAACTTGGGCTGGACATTTGGTTAAGTATAAAGCATATAATATGGTTGATACAAAAAGAAAGGCTAATAAGGCTCAAAGGGAGCTTAACAAAGTAAAAATCATATTAATGGGGTAGGCTATTCGGCTAATGTAGCTTATGAAACAAGGAATGCCTAATCATTTCCATGTTAATGCATATGATAAAAATCAGGATCTATATGTCATGAAGGTTACACATTATCAAAAGACAATAAGACTGTTATGAATGTGTCAGCCAAATAAGGCTCAAAATCTCACCGGCTTTGTCTACCATTAGTCATTACTCTTCTAAAGATAATGAACATCGACCAATCACAAAAGTAAAAGTATATGCTAAAGTTGCTATCAAATTCTCTAGTCAACTCATTCTTTAATCATTATTATATAGTCCTAGAAGCAATAGAAAATGAGAAAATGTTTGTTTCATTAACAAACCAACAAAGAACACACATGCATATAAAAAGAAATATGAAAATGTAAAGAAAATAAATTTACTTCCCTTAGGTTGCCTCCTAAGAAGCGCCTTGGTTTAGGGTCACTGACTCAACTCCATGTTTTCATCCTTACATGAGAAAATTGTGATCTTCAGGTGTCATATGCGGCTCCTCAATGTGAGGTTCTTCAGGATAGGGTCTCAGTTGATGATCATTCCCATTTAGCGTCCTCCCTATCCTTAGACTTTCGATTTTTACTGTGTTTATATTTTCTTGAAAGATCCCAAATGTCTCTTCACAATTTTCTCATGTAAGGAGGAAACATGGAGTTGAGTCAGTTACCCTAAACCAAGGCACTTCTTAGGAGGCAACCTAAGGGAAGTAAATTTATTTTCTTTACATTTTCATATTTCTTTTTATATGCATGTGAGGTTCTTTAGGATAGGTCTCAGTTGATGATCATTCCCATTTAGCATCCTCCATATCCTTAGACTTTCGATTTCTACTGTGTTTATATTTTCTTGAAAGATCCAAATGTCTCTTCACCTTTTTCTTCCTCGTTTAATTCCTCTAACTTTGTTAGGTAAAAGTAAAGAGTCATTCTCAACAAAAAAATGGAACTTAGTATTTACCTCCGAGCTAAAAGATATAGCTTTTTTTGCTTCAAGCTTCTCCTCTGCTTCTTCTACACAAGAAATTTCTTGAGTAATGCTCTTAAAATTCTCAAGCTCCTTATCACTTTGTAAAGTTTCCGCACAAACGTCAATTGGATACACCTTAGGATGATACGACTGCTCCTCTTCCATTTGTGATTCTAAGTAGTCGATCCTCGCTACCATCTTACCCATTTGGCTCGCCATGTTCTGGTTTCTAGATGTTATATGCCTTATCCCCTGTTGGAATTGTTTCAACTACTGTTGTAGGCTCTGTTGAAATTAGAGATTGTTAGCAATCACAACACTCATCAATTCTTTCAAAGATGTACCTGAGTTTTGACAAGAAGCTTTTGGTCCATAAGGAAATTATTGTGTGTCTTGCAAACTATCATGGAATTAATTTTGATGTTTATCGCACCATGCATTCTGAAACTGGAATGCTCTATTACAAATAGCCTGGCAATTAACAGTAAGTTTTAAAAGCAAAGGAGAATGATCATATTGAAACCGATTCAAATGTTCAACCACCACAGTCATCTGGGATAGCCATTCATGATTCACCAAAACCTAATAAAGTTGTTTCCATATCCTCTAAGTATCTTCTCTATTGTTGGTCCATGTAAACCAGGAACCCGTATAGCTAGCATCCATCAGAGCAGACGACCATAAAATTCTAACAATCCTCTACCTCAAAAACCTAAAAAAGCAAACCACCAATCTTTTATCCCCATAAAATAACAAAGGACATGTAGCAAGCATAAATGAATCCCACAACGATTGTCGCTCAACCATAGAACAAGAAACAAAGGCAAAAGTAAAGCACAAGACTAATTTATCAAAGAATGGGACACTTTCAACGTCAACTGTTGAGAACTGTCATCAAAAATATCATAACAAAACTCCTTATTATAAAAGTCCCAAACACGACCTATGGCATTAGTAACCACCCTTTTTATTTCATCAACACACAAAAAATCAAGCATTGGTTCAACAACTACATCCATTTGCAATGCATGAAATTTCTTTAATTTTGTCAATATCAAAATTTAAAGTTTATTAGCTAGGCCATGAATATTCCAAAAAAGAGCATTAATCATTGAGACTTTGAAAATGGAATTTAAGCAATCTGAAGTTAGAACCGAGTTTGAACATCAATAGGATATTGTGTAGAAGTCAAAGTTTGAGTCATTACCTTGCTCGATGCCACCGAAACTACCATTGGATCAACCAACATTATAGATGCTTTAGAAGTACCAAACATAAAGGGTGCATCTTTTTTTGTTATATGCACCAATGCTAGATCCAAAGCCATCATAGATTCAGCCCCCATAACATCAACATTCACTACAAGAAAATAAGATAATCTGTGACATTTTATCAATAAAACATCACATATTGTGAAGATTTTTTATGACGTTTAAAAAATATCACAAAAAGTGTAAGTTTTTTGTGACATTTTTCAAAAACGTCATAAATTTAGAACACTTTTTGCGACGTTTTTTCAATAAAATGTCATAAAATAAAATCAGTGACATTTTATTAAATAAAACGTCGCAAAAAATGTTTGCGTTTTATTTAATTGAAACATTTGGCGCGTTTTACCTAAACCCTTCTTCCCACACAAAGCCATTTTCTTCTTTCGCTCTGTCGAAGCATCGCATTACCGCAGGAACTCCTTTCTCCTTCACTCCTTCAATCTCTGTTCCTTCTTCTTCACCAAAGCCATTTCCTTCGTAAATATTTCCAGTTCCTCCATTCACTGTTTCATAATCAGCCTCTTCTTCCTCTTCATCAAAATCGGAACCAACTCCAAATACCTGAAAATGCCCATAATCTTCATGTAAATTAAATTCCAAGCTATTCTCCGACTCTTTTCCTTTTCGATACTAAAACGATATACTTCAGTCTGGTCTTCCATCTTCCCAATGCCGGAATGGGAAAGCTTGACCTCTGTGGATGATGACTGAGGAAAGTAACCGAGGAGAGGCAATGTGAAGTCTTCTCTCGGAGGTAATCGAGTGTAGGTGGTGTAGGAAAATCCCGGGGTGTACATCATATGTACAAGGTGCAGAAAACAAAAATTTTTGTTATTGGGACCTTCCCAAAAGCCAGGATCCATGTGTCTGTATGAAAAACCAAACCTAAATAGCCAATAGAGACTATCTCTAAAGGTATCCACGCAGAGATCAGAAAACCTAACCGGGGCAAACCCTTTGACCCGGGAATAGCCAGGACAATTAAAGACTGCTAGATCTTACCTTTGTCCTTGGAGAGCTATGGAAATGACGAAGATGGAGCTTGGAGGAAAAGAGAAGTTCGTTGATGATGAAGGAAGACTTGAAAAACCCCTTTTCAAATGACTTAACAATTAAGCTTTTTGTTCTTCCTTCTGATAACCCACGAACTCATCACCGAAATACACTTATATATGGTGTCTTTAACAATTTAAAGGCTAACCATAAGAAGCTTACAAGTGGATGGCTTAATACCATTCATTATTTAATCTAATTAAATAATCAAGCTTTGAAAAGTCAAAGCTTATCCATTCCTTCTCTTATTCCAACGACACTCATATAGATATATATAATTAATTAATCAATTTACTTAATTAATTAATTAATATATATTTGCTAAAGGGGTCTAGTCAAACTGGGGTCGGTCCTACCGGCCTACCGGTCCCCGGTACCGAAAAAGCTCCGGAGACCTTTCTTAGCAATATCGATGTCGCGATCTCATCGGGACATATCCCAATCTCATCGGGATC
>JANZLC010041808.1:0-16801 GCA_026413385.1 Erythroxylum gracilipes
ATCTTTAATTGAGTTTTTGACCCATTTAGCAATTGAATTTGGTTCCATGTTGTTCATGAAAGTTGTAGAACATGTTTGGATCTTTCTTTTGGCATAAAGTTTGGAATTGTTAGCAAAGGGAGTGGAAAGTTATGATTTTTTCAAAATGATATACTGTTTGGGAAGTATTGTGAAGGCAGTAACTTTGAATGTATTGTTGATACCCTTAGAGGTAAAATTGTTTTTTGTGTCCTTCATGAATCTTGTAGAAATCTCTTTTATCTTTAAATTGATACCTAGTTTGTCTATTTTGGAGTTTAGAGTGATGAGTTATGACTTGTGGAAGTTGGTATGTTGGAGGAAGTTTTTTTATATCTGCCATTGTAGTGGAGTAAGTCGACTAGGATCCTCAGACAAGTCGACTAGGACATGCACAGTAGAGTTAGTCGACTAGGATCCTCATGCAAGTCGACTAGGACATATATTTTTCCTAAACCGACCTTTTTCTATTCTTTTGCTTATAACTTATTCGTCCGACCTTCGATTGATCGGATTCTAGAGGCATCGGATTTGTGAAATGCTTAATCTCATTTCTATGTGAAATTGGGAATTTTTAGAGGCGAAACTGACGGAGATTGGTTAGGTTAAAGTGAGGGGATTGGGTAGCGATATTTGGACCTATAGAGATTTGAATTGAGTGATTTTAGTGTCAATGGGTTCCTAAGACATAAGGGCACATTTTGGTGCTGTGAATTATGGAATGTTACCGAGATTGTCATGAACACGCATGATACATATTTTGTTTCAGTCATATGCATTATTTTAAAACTTATAATTGTACAACTTGTGACGTAAGTGTGTCTTGCATAAATGAGTTGTGCAGACTAAATGTCCGCACGTACGGCGTCTCTAGAATTTGAAATCTGGTGCTAATTTGGAACGTACTGTGAGTAACCTAGATGATTCTCTCAATTACCATATCTCTACTGTGGTGAATAATGGCGGGTGATTGTGATTGATTCTGACTGTGGATTCCGGACAAAAGGTCCGATGTATTGGGAGATATGACATAGAAGTGCTTGTGATGTGATGATTTGTGTTAATTGTGAATATGAAAATTGCTTGCTATTAATGTGATCAATTGCGACAGATGGATTAATTGTCATACATGTATATATTGTGAAATTGGGTCATATGCATTTCATACACGAATGCATTATCAGATAATAACAGTTGTGACCGGAGTAGCCACCGATCAGAGCTAGAAGCTCAACCAGTGAAAAAGAGCCTCGAGCTCGAAGGGAAGTAGTGCATATCCAGAGGGCTCTCCTACCTCTAAGACGCGTTTAACGCTTAATGAGCCCTGCATGGGATAGTTCAGGCGCTCGGTCACAACACCGTAATAAAATGGGAAAGTGTCACATATGCATTTCATATGCATTTGATTGAATAATGTGATTAGGTGAAAGGCCAAAACTGCCTTATACTGATGTGATGATACTCACGTGATATTTTTGAATGTATAAATGTGAAATGATTTTAACGTGCTTAATTGTAATCATATGGTATTCTTGATCAATGTGCATTTATGAAATCGTTGTGAGGTTTATACAAAGTGAAAAGTTGTGCAATAATGGTTATGTGAAATAATGTGTTGCATGAGTTGGGTGAACCATTGATGATGGTTCTTCATTGAGTTCGCAAAACTCACCCAAAATTTGCAACTATTTTTCAGGCTTTGAAGAGTACCCCGTTAGACAAACGGGAGTATGCTCACTACATGCAAGTCAGAGATAGAGGTCGGGATCAGTTCACGTCTGCATTAGTGTCATCCTCTTCTTGTATTATTTTTTTTTTTTGCAATTCCTGTAAAATAGTGGTTGTATTTCAGTGGGCCCAACTGGCCATTGAAATTATACTGATTGTAATATGTTCACTGAAAATGTTTGTGAATAAATTGGGCCCATTTTGGTTATGGATTTTTGTACATTTGATGGCTAAATACTATGAGTGTATTATGATGACCGAAAATGTTTACAAATTGAAACGGACCCAAATTGTTTACTGATTTTCGTGCATATGATCATATTCAAAAAATATTATACTAAGTTTTTGACTGTATTCGAGTGCTCTAGCACACCACCCTCGTGGGGCACGGACTCGGATATCACTCACGATGTCGGGTTCAGGTCCTGCGGGAGTGGGATGCTACAGGTCAGGTGTCTGAAGGATAGACATATGGAGGGAAAACACAACAAATGCCTAGTTGTGAGCATTGTAGAAAGAAATATAGTGGAGAATGTTGGAAGATATCGGGAGCTTGCATATGTTGTGGCTCTTTTGAGCATCAGATTAGAGACTGCCTCGCAATATTGGGAACACAGTCTGGAGTGATAGGAGTATCAGTGACAGAAATAACTATCCAGCAGAGCAAAGCCAGTGGAGCAGGATAAAGAGTAGAGGTGGGGTTAAACCAATTTAGCAGGTCTTAGTGTTAGAACTGAGGTGTGGAGTAACCAACCACAGTCCCAGGCCAAGACCTTTGCTATTACCAGGCAGGAGGCACATAATTCCCCAGATGTTGTTGCAGGTGTGTTACATGTCTTTCAATTTGAGGCATTTACATTAGATCCAGGATCTATACATTCATTCATTACACTATATCTTGCATCTAAATTGCATTGTGTGAGAGAGAGATGTTAAAATGTGGGTTAGAGGTGAGTACACTTGTAGGTAGTACTACAGTGATTGGAGAAGTATGTAAAGGGCGCATGATTTAGGTTGATTAGGCAGAGTTGAAAGTCGATTTAATAATACTACAGCTAAAAGAGATAGACCTCATCTTAGGTTTGGATTGGCTTACTGCTCATAGGGTTGTAATGAATTGTTATACTAAAGAAGTCATTTTTATATCTCCTAATCAACCACGAGTAGTATTTTGATGTGTTAGTCAAGCAATACCAGCCAGATTGATTTCATCAATGAGTGCTTTTAGGCTAATTCGAAGTGGATGTGAGGCTTATCTAACCTATGTTACTGATACCCAAATTGAGCAGATAGTACAGGATATTTCTATTGTTAGGGATTTCCTAAATGTGTTTTTCCATTGAATTGTTAGGATTACCCCCAGATAGGGAATGGAGTTTACTATCAACCTTGTTTTAGGTACTGCTCCTATATCTATTCCTCCATATAGGATGATGCTTATGGAACTTAAGATTTAATTGCAGGAGTTATTGGATAAGGTTTTCTCAGACCTAGCGTGTCACCTTAGGGAGCTCCAGTTTTTTTTATGAAGAAGAAGGGTGGGACTTTGAGATTATACATAGATTATAGACAACTTAATCAGTTGATAGTGAAGAATAAATATCCCTTACCGAGAATAGATGATTTACTTGATCAGTTACAGGGAGCTCAATTGTTTACTAAATTAGATTTGAGGTCAGGGTACTAACAGTTAAAAATAGCAGAAGCTGATGTACCAAAGAGTGTATTCAGAAGCAGATATGTGCACTTTGAGTTTTTGGTGATGCCTTTTGGGCTGACGAATGCTCTGGCAACCTTTAAGGCATTGATGAACAAGGGATTTCATTCTTGCATAGATCATTTTGTGATTGTATTCATAAATGATATTTTGGTGTACTCGAAAAGTAGAGAGGAACATTATGAGCACTTAAGGTTAAGTCTCACAGTTAATGAGAGAGTAGCAATTGTACACCAAGTTCAGCAAGTGTAAATTTTGGCTTGATTAAGTGGTATTTTTGGGTCATATAGTATCTAGACAGGGAATATAGGTAGACCCAAAGAAAGTTGAGGCAGTGATGAAGTAGGAGTCCCTAGAAATGTATCTGAGATTTGGAGTTTTCTTGGACTAGCAAGTTATTAAAGGATGTTTGTCGAGGGGTTTGCATTGATCTCAACCCCTTTGACAAAGCTTCTGAGGAAGAATGTACCTTTCATATGGATAGATGAATGCCAAAGGAGTTTTGAGGAATTAAAACACCAATTGACAATAGCACTGGTATTGACTATCTCATCTGGATCTGGAGGATATGTTGTGTATAGTGATGCTTTACACTAGAAATTAAGATGTGTTTTGAGGCAGTATGGTAAAGTAATTGCTTATGCTTCGAGACAGTTAAGTCTCATGAGTTTAACTATTTGGTTCATGATTTGGAACTTGCTGCAGTGGTGTTTGCTTTCAAGATTTGGAGACATTATTTATATGGTGAAACATTTCAGATATTTACAAATCATAGAAGTGTGAAATATGTGTTGAGTCAGAAGGAGCTTAATATAAGACAAAGGAGGTGAATTGAATTACTTAAGGATTATGAGTGCACAATTGAATATCATCCAGGTAAAGCTAATTTTGTAGCTAATTCATTAAGTAGGAAATCTAATAGCAGTGTAGCATTAATTCAAACATCGAGGTTACCAAACCTAGTTCAATTGAGAGCATTGAATGTTGAGCTAAGTTTGGGGTGGAATGAAGTATTATTAGCTATGTTGAAGCTTAGACCAGTATTGGATTAAAGTATTAGAAAATCTCAAAGTAAAGACCCAAAATTAGTGAAGATTATTGAGAAGTTAAAATAGAATTCGAGTTCTGAGTTTGAGTTGAGAAATAGTGCATTGTGGTTAAAGCAGAGATTATGCATACTAGATGTTGATGGTTTGAGAAAAGAAAATTTGGAGGAAGCACACATAGCAACCTATGTCATGCATTCTGGTACTACCAAGATGTACAATACTCTGAAATAACATTTCTGGTGGCTAAGGATGAAGAGGCAGGTGGTTGAGTATGTTACCAAATGTTTGACATGCCAACAGATTAAGGCGGAGCATTAGGCTCCAATTGGGAAGTTACAATAATTGCTTATTCCAGAGTAGAAATGGGAGAGGATCATATTGGATTTCATTATGGGTTTGCAGTGGACTCTGAGGCAATATGATACTATATGGGTCATTATTGACATGTTGACGAATTAGCACATTTCTTACCTTTGCGAGAGAATAACACATTGGATCAATTAGCTTAGAGGTATATTAATGAGATAGTGAGGTTATATAGAGTACCAGTATCTATTGTATCAGACCAGGATTCTAGATTCACTTCTAGATTTTAGGGTAGTTTACAAACAACATTGGGTACAAAGTTAAATTTTAGTACAACATTTCATCCTCAAACAGATGGACAGAGTGAGAGGACAATTAAGACTATTAAGGATATGTTTAGAGCTTTAAGGAGCATGGGAGCAATATATAACTCTCATCAAATTTGCATATAATAATCATTATCACAGTAGTATTGGTATGGCTCCATAAGAAGTGTTATACGATAGAAAGTGTCAATCGCTTTTGTATTTGAATGATGAGGGCTTAAGGATTGTTGAAGGCCCAGAGTTGATTTAAGATATCGTTGATAAGGTAAAATTGATCCGTAGTAGGATCAAGATAGCTCATGATAGGCAGAAGAGTTATGTAGATTAGAACTAGAGGGATATAGAGTATCAAGTGGGAGATAAGGTGTTTTTGAGAGCGTCACCTTGGCACGAAGTGTTGAGACTCAGTAAAAAGGGAAAGTTAGGCCCTAGATATATTGGTCCTTATGAGATTATTGAGAGAATAAGACTATTGTCTTATAAGTTAGCATTACCACCAGAGATGTCTTAGATTCACAATGTGTTCCATGTTAGTATGCTCAGGCAATATAGGTTAGATCCAACACATGTATTACTAGCACAGGAAGTTAAAATTGTAACTAATTTGAGTTATGTAGAGGAACCAATCAAAATAGTTGGTTATCAAACAAAGTAATTGAGAAAGTGAGTAATCCCATTGGTTAAAGTCCTTTGGAGGAATCATTCGAAAGAAGATGCCACATGGGAGACTGAGGAAAATATATGGAAATAGTACCCCTATCTATTTGACCAATCAAGTAAGAATTTTGAGGACAAAATTTCTTAAAAGGGGAGAATTTAATACTCGGGTTCCAAAACTTATTGAGGGTTAGAATCTTAGACTATTAAGTCATATAATTTGAGAATTTGTAAAGTGCATTTCATTCACAAGCATAATATTTGCATACACACATGAATCATGATTTAGTAAACATTGCCAAGATTGTATGTGCACTCAATTGACATATTTTGAGGTATGCAAGGTTTAAAATGATCAAGATGCGAATTGTGTACTGCTTATGTCTTGAATTTTAGTTTAGTGGATTATAATTAGTAAATTTGGAATTAATTGTTACAATCAGAAACTTGATGAATTAAAATGTGCATTTAGTTTAGGAAAAATTTCAAATTGACACATGAAAATTTAGGATGACTAAGCCTATGAAATAAGTTACATTGAGTGACATTTGACATAAAAAGTTAAGTGACAAATGACAGTAGTGATTGAGTGACAAATGGCCTAAGATATTGGTGAAATTTGGCAGCTTATATATGGGACAAGCAGAATGCATGCATAGGTGACAAATGTCATTATGAAATGGTGATACCTAGCACCTAATGAGTTAAGCTACTATAAAGATAGTTTCTACTGGGTTCATTCTTCTTCTCCTTTCCTCTCACCACCGATACTGTAACATACCACTCTCTTAGGACATATACCCGACATTCCAGAGAATGTCCAAGCACATACCCCACGAGAATGACATGTTAGAGTAATCACATTATCATATTCAAGGCATCATACATAACATAAATGTTTCAAAGATCGATTCTTCTCATTTCATTCACAAACATAAACATTCATTGTGTTATTACACTCATGATTCACTTATATATACAATACACAACATGTGAGAGTTCACAACTCTATACAATATGTAAAACATAAAATGGGATGCTGGACCAAAATATCCTAACTAAACTCTTCAATATCAACTAACCAGAGCTTTGAGGCATCCTTATTTCCAAAATTAACAATACTAGACTGTTACTAGATTGCATTTGAGCTAGGTCTTCTTAGTACCTGAAAATCAACGTTATAATTTTGATGAGTTTATGAACTCAGTAAATGAACCATCATCGATGTGCTCACTCAAGTCAGAACACAAACATCACAAGTATATAACCAAATTCACAAGTACCTCATTATCTAGAATCAATTCTCATTAATCACATCATCTAGTTTTGTATACCAACTCGCAGCATATATATATCAAAAAGCATAATATGAATACAAACATTTTATATAATCATCTCACAATAATCCCAATCACTCATCTTAATCATTCAAATCATCAACATGGACACAAATAATTCATATCACTATTTCAACACATTTTAATAATTCTTCTCAAGCATTCTCATAATGCATTTAATGATGTATATATGTAAATACACATGTGACTCCACTTTCATTTTTACTTTGTTGTGAATGAGATCCTATTAAACTGTCCCGTATTTATAATGGATATCGAGCTCATTTCATAATTGTCCCGTACCCGTTGTGGATACCAGGCTTATTAACAACTGAGCATGTGGCTCTTATGCACATTTCCTGAGCTTTTAACTCTTTTTCACATTGGTCACTGCGGTCACAACTCCTTTATCTGACCATGCATAACAAGGTAATGAAATGCAACAAATAATATATTATGCTATCAATACCTTTCACTCAATGTGCACAGTCAATTATTACATTCATCAGATCTAAGTCAGGCATTCGACACTTAGTTGAGTACACATTTTCTATATTCACATACAATTATAAAGAACTTCCAATACAATCCCAAATATTAAACTCCTCAGACCATCAATGTTCGAAATTGTCAATATCACAATCATATCAATAATAGTTTAATATTTGAAAGTTAATCAAAACTATTCAAACATAGTGAGAAAAATCCAGGTTAACTCATTACATATATGATTCAAACATAAGCACATATAATTGAATTTACACATCTAGGTTGACTTACAGTATGCTCCAGAATAGCTATTGCCTTGATGATTGGACAATGTCTCAATGCGGTCAATCAATTTGTGCTTCTATTGTCATGTAATACACACATAATTCACATATTACTAAATTGATCAATTATATGATCATTCAATCATACACATGTTTATATGTATCTTGTTCAATGCATGCTCAATTGACTTTCCCGATTATGAATCCTTAATCACAAGTCTTGATCATTCATTCATTATAGTTTATATACATCTAGTTTGCAATTAGGTTTATGCCTTAAGTAAGTTTGGTTATCCTCAATTCATCAATCATACATTCGTTAATCCTTTTCTAATGCTTTATATTCACACAATTTTCCCAAATCTCATTCATTTATACCTAATTCACATTGTTCATATCCTTTTAATCACATTTGCATTCATAAGAACACCTTCATTCCCTTAATAACTTATAAATTATAGATTTAGATACATTGATATCAAACAATCCATTCCCTAAATTATAACATCATTTCAGAACCTAAACTTATCAATTCTTTAACCTATTAATTCCACGTCAAACTAGGTTCATTTCAAGCTCTAATTAAGTCCAAATACACCAATGTATAGTGTCTTGTCCTTATATGACTCAACAAGAACATAAAAACATAATTTTTTCTCACTTCCAAGCATTGCCACAATCGTGGGAAGGAACTAATATAGTTCCCATGATCGTGAGATAAGTGAACCGAAAGTTCACCTCCATCTTCCTTTAACTTTTCTTCCAAATTTTAACACCTTTATGATAGTCCATCAATTATACCTCAAATTCAATTCCTCATCAATTCATCTGCAATTCTAATTTAAAGTCATTTAATTGGTAACTCATAAACAATTTATCTTTTATGCATCAAAGACCAAACAGAAGCGTTCATTCACTATCATACATGTAATCCTAGCTCTTCCCCATTTGAAGAACACTACACTAGCACCTTTCTTTAGCATAAATTCACCTTCAATATACTTCAATTCTTAATCTAATTCATCCTTAAAACAACCTATAACCTAGAGTTTATATGTATCTAAAACAAAACCAATTCATCTATTAAATTTCAGGCACACTTCAACATCAACCCTACATGCAATTTATCTCAATTCATCCCTAATAAATCATCATGAATGTTATGCTCACATACGTCTCAATACAACAATCAATTACTTACTTCTTCAGCTCAAGTTCTCGTCAATTAATAAGCTAACCAAGCTTTCTATGCATTCAAGCATACACCAAAAACAAGATGGAAATAAAAGGGTTTCAATCATAAAATGAAGGTTGCAGAATTTTGGAAAAGTTCAAGGTTATGGGGATTGTGTGGGTGTGTCGATGGTGAGAAGAAGAAGAAAACATGTAACCAAAGACAAGAAAGAAGATGGTCTTTCAAATGTGGAGATCGTGGGATGCAAGTGCGTGGTGGAGAGGTGGGACATATAGTATGTCACTTGTCAAATAGAGAGCTATATCATGTGTCTTCTTCTTATGCTACCAATTGTTCTTGTCACATAGTTCCCTAGGCCACTTGCCACTTATGTATTCAAGTCATTTATCACCCAATTAACTAAACCATTTATCACTTATTCCCAATGCCACATGTCACCATTTCATAGGCCAAATCAACATAAATTTTTATGTACTAATTTTTCTTGCTCTTTAATATTTTTCCTAGACTAGATGCACATATCACTTCATCAATCACTCAATTGTAACAACAAATTCCAAATTACTAATTATAATCCATCAAAACAAAATTCAAGACATAATCAACAAATAAGTACATCATAATTAGTTAAAACATTTCATACCTCAAGATATGCCAATTGAGTGCAAATACTATTTTTACAATGTCTCTAAATCATGTTTTATAGGTGTATGCGAATATGATACATGAAAATGAGATGCACTTCACGTATTCTCATATGATATAACTCAATCTAACAGTTAAATCCTTAAGTGTAGAAACGGGCTATTACAATTCTGCCCCTTAAGAAATTTCGTCCTTGAAATTCTTACCTGATTAATCAAATAGATGAGGTACTGTCTTCTCATGTTTTCTTCAATTTCCCATGTGGTTTCTTCTCTCGAATGATTCCTCTAAAGAACCTTAAAACCTTAAGCAATGGGATTACTCGGTTTCTCAATTGTTTAATTTGATAGCCAACTATTTTGACCGATTCCTCCATATGCGTCGAATTTGATTGATATCTCCTTAGCATACTAACATGGAACATATTGTGAATCTGAGACATCTCTGGCAGTAATGCTAAATTATAGGCCAATGGTCCTACTCTCTCAATAATCTCATAAAGACCAATATATTTAGGGCTCAATTTTCCCTTTTTACTAAATCTCGGTACTCCTCACTATAGTGACACTCGTAGAAACACCTTGTCTCCCACTGGGTACTCCATATCTCTTCAGTGTTGATCTACTTAACTTTTCTGCCTGTCTTGAGCCGCCTTAATTCGATTGCGGATCAATTTCACCTTATCAACAATGTCTTGAATCAATTTTGAGCCTTCAACAGTTCTTAGACCCTCTTCATCTTAATATAAAGGCGAACGACACTTTCTACTATATAGCGCCTTATACAGAGCCATACTGATGCTACTGTAGTATTGATTGTTATATGCAAATTCAATAAGAGCTACATATTGATCCCATGCTCCTTTGAACTCCAAAACACAAGCTCTGAGCATATCCTCATTAGTTTTAATATTCCTCTCACTCTATCCGTCTATCTGAGGATGAAATGTTGTATTGAAATTCAACTTCATATCCAATGCGGTCTGTAAACTACTCCAAAATCTAGAAGTGAATCTGGGATCCCAGTCTGATACATAGACACTAGGACTTTATGTAATCTCACTATTTCATTAACATGCCTCTAGGCTAGCTGATCCAATGTATTATTCTCCCTCACGAGTAAGAAATGGGCCGATTTCGTCAATTTGTCAACAATATATGACATCATGTTGCCTCGGAGTCCTAGGCAAACCTATAATGAAATCCATAGTAATCCTTTCCCATTTCCACTCTAGAATAGGTAATGACTGTAACTTTCCAACCGGAGCCTGATGCTCTGCCTTAATCTGTTGACAAGTCAAACACGTAACAACATACTCAGCCACTTGCTTCTTCATCCCTGGCCACTAGAAATGTTGTTTCAGCATATTGTACATCTTGGTAGTACCAGGATGCATAGCATAAGCAGCTATATGTGCTTCCTCCAAAATCTCTTTTCTCAGATCTTCCACATCAGGTATACATAATCTTTGCTTCAACCACAATGCATTATCTCTCAACTCAAACTCAAAATTCAAGTTTTGTTTCAACTTCTTAACAAGCTTCATTCATTCGGGATCCTTGCTTTGAGCTTTCCTGATCATTTCATGCAATATCGGTCTAAACTTTAATGTAGCTAACAATGCTTCATTCTGTCCCAAACTCAGTTCAACATTTAATGCTCTCAGTTAAATTAGGTTTGGTAATCTCGATGCTTGAACTTGTGTCATACTGCTATTAGATTTCCTACGTAAGGCATTAGCCATAACATTAGCTTTACCAGGATGATACTCAATTGTGCAGTCATAATCTTTAAGCAATTCAATCCACTATCGTTGTCTCATATTCAGCTCCTTCTGACTCAACAAATATTTCAAATTTCTATGGTCTGTAAATATCTGAAATGTCTCAATATACAGATAATGCCTTTAAATATTTAAAGCAAACACCATAGCTGCAAGTTCTAAAATTATGAACTGGACAGTTGAACTCTTGTGGTCTCAACTATCTTGATGCATATGCAATCACTCAGCTATACTGCATCAAAACGCACCCTAATCCCAGGTGTGAAGCATCACTATACACAACATATCCTCTAGATCCTGATGGGATAGCTAACATTGATGCTATAGTCAATCGGTGTTTTAATATGTTAAAACTCCTTTAGCATTCATCAGTCTATTGAAAGGTACATTCTTCTTCAAAAGCTTTGTTAAAGGGGTTAAGATCAATGAAAACCCTCGACAAACCTCCTATAATAACCTGTTAACTCAAGAAAACTCCAAATCTCATATACATTCTTGGGGCTTCCCACTTCATTACTGCCTCAACTTTCTTTGGGTCTACTTTGTATGCCATATCCAGATACTACATGCCTAAGAACACTACTTGATCAAGCCAAAATTCACACTTACTGAACTTGGCTTACAATTGCATCTCCTTCATAATCTGTAGAACTAACCTCAGATGCTTATAATGTTCCTCTCCGCTCTTCGAATGCACCAAAAAATCATCAATGCATACAATCACAAAGTGGTCTAGGTAAGGTTGAAATACCTTGTTCATCAATACCATAAAAGCTGTCGGAACATTCGTCAATCCAAAAGGCATCACCAAAAACTCAAAATGCCCACACCTGGTCCTAAATGCACTCTTCTGTACATTAGATTCTGTTATCTTCAATTGATAGTTCCCTGATCTCAAATCCAGTTTAGGAAACACCAGAGCTTCCTATAACTAATCAAGTAGATCATCAATTCTCGGTACTGGATACTTATTCTTCACTATCACCTAATTCAATTATCTATAATCAAATACATAATCTCAAGGTCCCATCCTTCTTTTTCACAAACAAAACTGGAGCTCTCTAAGGTGATACACTGGGTCTGATGAGGCCCTTGTCTCATAACTTCTGTAACTGAGCCTTAGGTTCCTTAAGTTCTACAGACTCCATCCTATATGGAGGAATAGATATAGGAGCAATACCTGGAACAAGGTCGATGGTGAACTCTGTCTCCCTATCTAGGGGTAACCTTGGTAATTCACTGGAAAACACATCTAGAAAATCGCTAATAATAGGAATATCTCGTATTTTCTTCTCAATTTAGGTATCTGTTACATTGGCTAAATAAGCATCACATCTGATTTGAATCAATCTAAGGGCACTCATCAAAGAAATCAATCTAGCTGGCACTTCTTGACTAATGCCTCATAATATTACTCTTGGCTGCGTAGGAGATTCAATAATCGCCTCTTTGGTGTGGCAGTTCATTACAGCCCTTTGTGCAACAAGCCAGTCTATGCCTTGAATAAGGTCTATCTCTCTTAACTGCAATACTATCAGGTCGTCTTCTAACTCTGCCTGATCAACCCGAATAATACACTTTTTACAGATTTCTCCACTCACAATAGTATAACCTACAAGAGTACTCACCTCTAAGCCATATTTCAACATTTCTCTCTTATAATGTAGTTTAGATGCCGGATGAGGAGAAATAAATAAATGTGTAGATCCTGGATCTAGCAATGCAGATGCCTCAAATTGAAAGCCATATAACACACCTGCAACCACATCTAGGGAGTTCTGCGCTTCCTATCTGGTAATGGTGGAAATCCTGGCTTGGGACTGTGACTGATTACTCCGTACCTCTGTTCTGGCACTAGGACCTGTAGAGCTTGCTCTACCCCTGCCTCTGCCGCTGCCTCTCTATCCTGCTCTACTAATTCTACTCTATTGGACATTCAATTCAGTCACTAATCCTCCTCTCACTCCAGACTGTGCTCCAAAAGTTATAGGACAGTCTCTAATCTGATGCTCAAAGGAACCACAATGCAAGCAAGCTCCTGATATCTTCCAACGATCACCACCATATTTTTTCCTATAATGCTCACAGCTAGGCATCTGTGGTGGCTACCTATTATGTCCTCTAGGCGCCTGACCTCCACCAGAATAAACAAAGCTACCTCTCGACCTAAACCCTGACTGTCTTGATCTCGACTGTGATCCTGACGGTCTACTCTGGCGTTTACTAAATATTCTGCCTGAATCAGCTTGAAATTCACCAGGCCTTTTTATTATGAACTCCTGCCTATATTCTCCTAGTCCATCTTTCAATAACTGTTCAATTCTGACCGAAACAACTTTTAACTTAGTAAAGCTACTCAAATTGGCAATTATCAGCCTCGTTCTGATTTCCATGTTCAACCCATCTTCAAACTGCCTACATTTGTCTTCCTCAGTCGGGACTAGACTCATAACATATCCCAACAACTCATTAAACCGCACTTCATACTAGGTTCCCCTGTTTTAAATCGAGGAACTCCTTCATCTTTTTATCCAGGTAGATCTTTGGCATGTAGTTCTCCTTGAAGACCCTCAAAAAGTCTTCCCACGTCAGTCCACAAGGTCAAACTGAGCTACCAAGAACAGTTTTCTACCACTAGTAAGATAGGCTTTGTGATAATGAGATGGCATAATCAAACCTCTCATTAGATTCACAGTCCATCTGGTTCAATATCCTTTCCATCCTCTCCAACCAACTTTCTGCCTTAGCATGGTCTGTACTTCCATAGAAGTCTATAGCTCCCTGTTTCCTGAGCTTGTTGTACCTCCTTTCTCTCCTCTCAGGTACTCTCGGAGGCACTGGCTCAGACTGGGGAATAGGAGACTCTCTATTGGCTCTTATTGACTCAAGGTCATCTGATTCGACAACTCGGTCTCTTATAATGGATGACTTATAACAATTAACAATCATGATTACTATACAACTTTCTTACTAAATGCCATGCTAAACTGCTCTTATATGTCCCTAAGGATGCCAAACTTGCTCTAATACCAAAATTTGCAGCATACCGCTCTCTTAGGACATATACCTGACATTCTACAGAATGTCCAAGCATATACCCCACGAGAATGGCATGTAAGAGAAATCACATTATCACATTCAAGGTATCACACATAACACAAATGTTTCAAAGAGAATTCTTCCCATTTCATTCACAAACATAAATATTCATTGTGTTATTACACTCATGATTCATGTATATATATAATATACAACATGTGAGAGTTCACAACTTTATACAATATGTAAAACATGAAGTGGGATGCTAGACAAAAATATTCTAACTAAACTCTTTAGTATCAGCTAACTAGACCTTTGAGTCATCCTTGTTTCCAAAATTGACAATACTAAACTGTTACTAGATTGGCTTAAAGCTAGGTCTCCTTAGTACTTGAAAATCAATGTTGCAATTTTGATGAGTTTACAAACTCAGTAAGTGAACCATCATTGGTGTGCTCACTTAATTTAGACCACAAACATTACAATGAACTAAACATTAAAATCATCTGCGATATTTATAGGTTCCCTGAGTCTTCCATTATCGATCAACTCAATGATTTTCGTGCTTCTTGCTATCGGAATGAGCTCACTGGGTTATAGCAATTCGATGCTAAAAATGCCCACAACAACATCATAAGAACCCATGAGCACTTGTTATTGCATAAATTCATGTGTCAAATGGATTTTGATAAATCAAAAACCAATAAGTGCTCTACAAAGGAACTTTTCTTGTTGTGGTGCATGGATCACAGCATCCCAATGTACAGTTCCACAGATATGTTGAATGTTATTGTTGCAACTCTATGTAAAAGGAGCAATAATTTAAGTATAGGGTACTTGATTTTTGCCATTGCTGAGTGTTGTAGCATAGACTGTAGTGGTTTGACCATCTACCTCCTGGATTTTCTAAATCACCATCATCTATGGCGTGCTGAAATCCTTAAGTCCCATAATATGGAACTCTAGAATATCATCCAAAAGACTTATGTGAAGATCAGGGCTAGACAGGTGAGTTCGAGCACAGCACCGCCTCATTATCCAAAAGAGGACTCGACTATTGAGGAGTCCGAAGAGGAAGAAGACATAGATGAATTGGGTTGGAAGAAAGTGCTTGATTCAATCTTCACGAACACTAAGGTAATTACAGATACACTTGCAGAGAACTCTAGAAGGATGAGGATGAAGGAGATGGCCTGAACACAACGACATCAGAGCCGGGATATACATCGTATCTATCGTTACTTCAAGGCTCAAGGCATCCAATTGCCACCTCCGACACCATCCTTGCCTCCATCACCATGAGGCTTTGTTTCTATCCTCTTTCTTTTTAAATTTAGTCTTTATTTTATTTTTTACTTTAATTGATGTTTCTTCTTTCCATGTATTTTTATTTGCCTCCTTCTCACATTGAGGAAAATGTGTTGTTGAAGTGTAGGGACGGTTATGTGTTTTGCTTTGAGTGTGAATGTTGCATATTGTATGATAGTTTGTTAGGTTGCATCTATTAGGTTGTAAAGTCATTATCTCACGATATTAGTGAATTGGGTTCTTTGGCTAATTATATAAGTTAATTAGAACTTAGTGTTAGTTTATCACCCTCTAATTGTCGTATTCATTCATAAATTTAGGTCTTTCGACTAAAGTAGCTTTACTAGTTTTTTTTCATGAAAACAAGTAGATAAAGCAACAAGGTAGGCAATAAAAAATTATGTTTGTTAATTTTAAATAAATAATTATTCCACTGGTCTTTAGGTTATGAATAAAGCTGCCAATTGGAACGTGATGTTGTCGAGTAACCGAATCGACACGCATCACAAATATGTGCATTCTCGTCAAAAGGCTATAATGACGTAACAAACAAGCAGTTTAATAAAAATATGACTTAGTCGAGTAATCAGATCGACATTCATCACCAATGTTTGCCTCCGTGTAAAAGACTAAGTCCATATCTACAAAAGTACATAAATAAATAAATAAATTTTTAAAAATGTTTTCTAATAAAACTACCAAACTTGCAAATAGCTTGACTTTTCATGAAAACGTACTTAGAATAGTTACAGAGTTTGAATGACCAAAGAATGATTAATGTGTGTGTACAATTGAAAAGGATGGTAACTTAACATTTGGGTTTTGATTAATATATATGTTTAGTCTGTTAGTAGTGTGCCCTAGGCCAATGAACATTTGTGATTCATGTATTAACATTATGATTTGTTAATAATATATTA
>JANZLC010041897.1:0-16781 GCA_026413385.1 Erythroxylum gracilipes
CATGGAGATAAATCGCAACACTACAGTCTAAACCATAATCAAGTGACCAACTTGATTATTCAACTATGAATCAATTATTTTAGATTCTAATAATATACATGTTTCCTATACATCTCTATGTATATGTATATTACTTACAAAAGAATCTTCGTACCTTATGACTAGATATATAATGCTCATACAAATAAAACCGAACTCTTTTATTTTATTATTAATAAATATTTTCATTACAAAAAGTATCTGGAAGAAAATTAAGTTATAAGTAAATATACATGCTTTCTAGGACACTATATTTACATAACTCCAACATTGTCCTCAATGTGGAATCCACATAAAAGTATGACTAAAAACAACACACATAAAAATTATAAAAATAGAAAAAATAATATAAAAAAGGAAAGAATACTTATGGATATTATGGGGTGATGGCGTTGAGGAAGGAATTTGTACACACTTTATATCATGAACATCCATCAATTAACTCTCTGCAAAATAAACATAAAGTATAAAAATTATAGCACCATCAAACATGAAATTATGAAAAATCTAACTACGTATAACATTCTAATTTTAAGGTCACTAGCTTGACCATTATAAGACCATTATTTCTTTAACAAACTCCTCTTTTGAATGTTAAAGTCATATGCATCATGACATTAGGACTTATGCTTCTTAATGTCCAAAATTTGCCATCCCATGGCTTTCATTCTCTTCATAAATCTTCACCACTCTCATTTCTTATTCCTCATTGGTATTCAACTCTAGAAAGGGTGGTTTCTTAATAGAGGGTAGCATGGGTGCATTTTTTCTTACTTATGATTCTCATTTTAATTTTCCACCTAACTCGTCCTCCTCTAACTGTTTATCATCTTTTATTTCCCACACACTCACTTCTTCTTTATAACACTCCTCTAGCTCTTTTATGCATTCATCAATTATATCAATCTTCTTGCAAGGTCTCCTTTCTTTTAAAATTTTTAGCACTTTATTTATATTAAATTTAACTTGCTCCTTACCAATTCGAAGAATAAGTTTCCCTTGATAAACATCCACCAAAACTCTTTTCGTATTCATAAATGGTCTACCAAGAATTAATGGACAAGTTCAATCCTCTTCAAAGTCCAACACTACGAAAGCAACAAGATTAATAAATTATTCACTCCTAAGTTCTCTTGTTTAATAGTATATTCTTAAAGAACTTCGAGTATTTGGGCATGTATTCCACAACTTCCATAAAAGACAAGTTGATTTACAATTTCTTTAGCTTTTTCACAAACTTTGCAAATTATGCATCTAATTTGTTCTTCTGCAACCTTTGTGGAAATGGAACCCTTGGTGCATATGGAGAAAGAGTAATATAAGGAGTTTCTTCTTTCCTCTCTTCAACCTTGTCCTTTTTGTCTTGATCTTTTACTTTTTGGGATTCTTCAAACTCGCTTTCACTTATAACTATGATAGCCTTCAATTTCTTCCTTGAATTAGAATTCATGTTGCTCAAGTGACTTCTCACACTTTGTGTAGACAATGCATTAGCTAATTAGCCTACTTAAAATTCCAAATAATGAATGGAAGATATATGGTTATTTAAAATTTGATTGAACTCAATTTCCATCCTCTTTTGGTTCTCATCTTGCCTCATAAACTTAGAATTTAGCGTATCCATTAGCTTATCCATCTCAATTCCAATGAACCGAGCCTATCTTATAGAAATTATGGTGAGCCTTGTGCTCTTATTAGGTTTCCTGCATTGTTAGATCAAGAAAAATTGCGGTGGTTATTCCACCCAAGACTGTAAGTATTAGAGTAGGGATTATTGCCTCCTTGACCATACTATGCTCCTGAGACATAGCTTTCTTGTCCACATAGAAGACGTATTTTTGAGCTTGCAAAGCTGTCACTGAATCCATAACAATCACTCCTTTTTTTACCTATAAAGGTTGGCTGTTATTTACTTCATTCAAATTTCCATAGACAGTTGTTTGCTTTTTCTTCTAATAGATTATGTACTAACTCAATCTTTTTCCTCATTATAGACACCAGCTTCCGCATCTATGGTGCCTCGCACGAGTGGATTCACTCCATTATAGAATGTTTGCAAAAGAAACTCCTTTGGTAACTTATGATGTGGACAACTCCTTTTCAATTCTTTTAATTGCTCTTATGCTTGATATAAAAACTCCTATTTGCTTTGACAAAAATTTGTGATTTCCTTTATGAATCTAATGGTCTTTGTTAAGAGGAATTATTTATCCAAAAAGGCTTTCAGTAGTTGCTCCTATGTTGTGATATTCTTTGGGTTCAAATAGTTCAACCATACCTTGGCTCAATCTTTGAATGTAAAAGGAAAGAGCCTCATCCTCATTGCATCTTCCGATAGCCCATTGTATCTAAACATGTCATAAATCTCTAAATAAGTTAGCGATATGGGCATTAGGATGCTCATTGGACAATACACGAAATTGAACATTGGTTTACAACATAGTCCGTAGTGTTGGTTTGATTTCGAAAGTATTGGTCTAAACGGCCTTATGAAAACCATAAAGGTTCTTTTTTGTTCTCTTTAATTTTGTTCCTCTACCATTGTCCTTTCTATCACTTCTTAGCATCTCGCTTTTTAAATCTCCCTCACTTGCTTGGTGATGTCAAAAGTTTGTCTATCCTTTATATTACTTGGACTCCTTGTGGATCTTATGTTTATGCACCTGCAATCACATAAGAAAAAAGTATCAAACTCCTTAAATTAAAAGAATTCAAATTAGATAAGATGCTAAAATCATAATCACTGACAATGGTGTCCAAAAAAAAAAAACTTGTTCCCTTATTTTATGTCATACTACAAGCATATAAGTCGTGTATTATAGCACAACTAATATCAATACTATTATTAGAGGATCAAGTATTAAGACCTCCTGAAGGAACCCCGTAAGGTTAAAACTCCAACTTTAGATTCATGCGCAAATGAAATGTGTGTGGTTCCTTGCTTGTGTAAGACATATAGATGTAATGTTCAAAATTTACTAGGTATTTTAGGAGTCTTGTTAGAGTCTCCAAGAAAATACTAGTCTCTCACAGCATTTTTTCTCCATCTAATTTATGACTAGTTGTTCTATGATACTATTAGAAATGATTTTTGTGAGTGAGTGTATGCCTTTTTCCCTTCTTGCAAATCTTCTGTTATTTCTCTCCCTCTAGATCTCCTAAATACATGTTGTGATGGAAACCATATAAACATCCCTATCATGCTTGGATGTATGGATCTGCAGTATCTCTTGTATAACACAATTCAGATTACTTTGATAGCAATTAAGAGTGCATAGAGAGGAAATCAACCTCTATACGCTTTTAGAATAATCCTACCTGAAAAATGAATGGTCTCTATCCTCTTCATCTAGGTTGCAAGGATACATTATTTAGAGGAGGATGGGAACCTTAATCTTATCAAAGTGCTTAGTCTGTCCTTTATGGCTAACAAGCACAAGATGTTGGCCTTTGGTTTAAGAGTGTTACTCTATATCAACTTGCACCATCCAATACTTGGGTTTGTCCCATATTTTAGTTCAATACAACTAGACTATTCTATAAATATATATCCTCTCCTTCATTGTGTCTACACTATGGTATTAAAAGAAATATGATCTCCTCTTAGGACAGATCCCAGTTACCATCTGCAAATAGTTCTTAGATTTTAGCTTTTTTTGAAAATCTATCCATAGTAACCCTAGCTATCGGATGGTGAATTAGTGCTCCTTGGCCTTTCCAATTGTCATACCATAATGAAATTTGATCCCATGCCCCTATCTTTCATGTGATATGGTGATGTACTTCCTCCCCCAATCTAAGAATTTGGTTAAAGAACTATGAGTAGCTATCTTTAGGTCTTATTGTCCATAGACTACCTCCCCTTAATATATAGCTATACACCTATTTAATCTATAATGATTCCTTATCATTTAAAACTCTCCATAACCTTTTCAACAATAAGCATTTATTGCTTCTACCAACTGGCTCTAGGCCCAATCCTCCAACAGCTTTTGGTTGACATATGTGGGTCCAGCTGACCTTAGCAATTCCTCTTTCTCCTTTCCCCTTACAACATAGAAATTGTTTCATCATTGTTTTCCACAGTTTTGACCAGCCCCTTGGAGAGAAAAATGTGAGAACACCAGTATGTATTCCTAGACATAAGAACATATTTCAGGAGCTTAAGTTTACCACCATACGACAACGTTTTGTTTGTCCAAGAAACTAATCTCCTTTGTATCTTTTCAATAAGGGGAAGACATTCTCTAAATCGTAGTCTTCTTGAAGAGATAGGAATGCCAAAATAAGTAATAGAAGGATCATGTTTTCCCATTCCAGTGACTAGAGATATATCATTAGCTAGATGTGCATCACTCTTCGACAAGATGAAGATACTTTTTTGAAAATTGATGCTCAATCCCGATATCTCCTTGAATTTTTGTAAGGTATTCATTAGTAATCAAACTGAGGGAATATCAACCTTATATAAAAGGATTAGATCATCTGAAAAACATAAACTGGTTAATGAAAGCATCTTACACTTGGCATGGTACTTGAAATTTGTAGTTGAAGAGATCTTGTATTTCAGCATACCTCCATGCAAATTAGAAATAGGTAAGGGGAACGAGGATCCCCTTGCCTAAATCCCCCTTTATCTTTAAACATCTCAGTGGGACTCCTATTGATCATAATCCTAAATGATACTGTAGAAATACACTCTTTATTCCAATTGATAAAAATCTAGGGGAAACCTATAACTCCCACGGTCTGCAGTAAAAAACTCCAGCTGACACTATCAAAAGCATTCTGAAGCTCCACTTTTATAGTGAAATTCTGAGGGAATTTTCCTCTTATGTACCTTTTAGAAGTTCCTGCAAGATTAGGATATTATCTCTAATATTCTGCTTACTTAAGAATGCTCCTTGGTTCTTACTATTGATGTAGTGTAGCACATATTTCAATCTATTGGCCAGGATTTTAGCAATAATCTTATAACTGAAGTTAGTGTATGAAATAGGGCTGAAATTGCTCCATGTAGTAGTGTTATGAATTTTTGGAATCAAACACAAGGAAGTCTTGTTGATCTCTTTGAGAAATATTCCATTTTTTAAGAATTCGTGCACTACTTCTTTCATAATTTTTCCTATGTTATCCTATGTTTGTTATAGAAGAAACTATTGAAACCATTTGGTCCTAGAGCCTTCGAACCATTCATTTTAACCACCACTGCCTCCATCTCTTGATCTGTGACCTACCTAATTAAAAGATCCCATTGATCCTCAGGAATTTTAGCAGAAATGAACTTCCAAAGATCTGTAATGCAAGTGCTAGCATTTCCCTCAGTCCCTAAGAGCTTTTGGAAATGTGCCAAAGCATCTTGCGTAATTTCAATTTGTTCATATAAGAGCTCCCCTAATTTAGCTTTAATCGAAGGAATCCTATTCACATTCCTCCTTACCCAAATTGTATTGAAGAAAAACCTTGTGCATCTGTCTCCATCCTTAATCCAATTGACTTTAAACCATTGTCTTAATAATGAGCAGTGGTTATCTACTGCTTGCATGTAGAACTTCAGGGCTTTCTTCTCCTCCTTTGCAACTCTTCAGTAATATTGCTAGCTAATGATTTTTGTATGAGTGAGAGTCGAAGTCTAGCATCTTCTGTCACTTGGTTTGTGCTTAGACCCTTACTTCCATTTAATCTCTTTAATTCCTACTTTATGGCCTTTAGTTTTTGCATATAAATAAATTTTTTAGAACCAATGAATTCAAACTCCAAACCTTTGATAATAGTTTCTTGGAATCCTTCCATAGTAGTCAGGAAATTGTAAAAACTAAAAGGGTGTTTTAGATAAGCCTTTTTGAAGAGGTTGTCCACCTTGATTAGGGTATGGTCCGAAAACCCTGGATCTAAAAGCTTTACTGTTCGGAAAGGTTGCTACCACTCCACATTCACCAAGGCCCTATCCAATTTCTCTCTAATGAGCCATTTAAAACTCTACTTGTTGCTCTAAGTAAATTTGTGGCCCTTAGTTTTTAAGTCATAAATTTCCACATCTTTGTTGCAATCAAGCAAATCTGTATTGTAGTTGAGCAAATTACAGTTCCCTTCAGCTTCTGATCAATAAATAGTGGAGTTGAAATCACCACTTATAATCCATGGGCCACTAGCTGATCCTTTTAGTCTTCTCATTTAATTCCATAAGTCCATTCTTTGAAATGCAGTATTAAAACCATAGACAAAGGTAACCAACACTAAAGTGTGCATTATTTTGAATGTCATTTTTGTATGCATGAATTGCTCATTTTCTTCCAAAACTTCCATCTCTAGAAGATCCTCATTGTAAACTATGATCATTCTCCCATAACCATAGTACTGATGATTAGACTTTATTTACCATTGACTTCCAAAATAACCTAATTTATTCAGATTTTCGAGTCTGATTTTAGTTTATAAAAAACAAAATAATTTAGGCTTCTCATGCTGGACAAAATCCTTCAAAGCATTAAGCTTCGAAGGGTTGTTTATTCCTCTTACATTCCATACTAGAAAGGCCATATAGTATTGGTTTTATCTTTTAAGCCTTTCCTACTGCTTCAATTGCTCTTTGTAGGTTGTACTTGTTCAAACCTTTCCTTATGGTTTTCCACTTATAACAAGGTTTCTGACTGTTGTGGCAATTAGGTGGCTACCTCTTGCTGAAGTCCAAGAGGATTTCCCTTTTGCGTTACTCCATTGTCTGTATTACAAGTATCATGTTCTTCCACTCCCTCTTTAGTCTATAGTGTTGTCGTATTCCCTATTACCTTCCTTATTTGCTGCTGGTCCTCTGTAATGTGTTTAGTTTGGTCCCCCTTAGCCTCATTAGAGAGACTTCTATCCTCTTGAATAACCAGCCTCTGATCCTCATGTATCTTTTCCTGCATTTAAAATTCATCCATCTCAGGTTTCTCTTCTGTTTTATTCGCGTCTAGACCCATCAATTCTCCATAATCTCCCCTAATAAAGACTTTCCCTATCAGTTTCCATGTTTTTCCTTGAGCTTGTAGGGACGGTTTCCAATGTTAAGTAACCATTACGTTATCCTCCTTTAGGGAATTTTCATTTGCCAACCTTAAAATGGGGATATAATCTTTCATATATTGCGAGATGTCCATACTCACACATAATCTAGTATAGCCTATCTGTTTCCTTAATGTTGTATTCTCATCTATGTATATTGGCTTTCCCAAATAGCTTGCTAATAAGCTTAGGCCTTTGGTGGTCCAATATTCCAATGGAATATTGTGAATGTTCACTTATAATGGTATGTTCTTTAATCTAATTTTTTATAATTCCATACCAGGTTGCCAATTATGGAGAAATAATTTAAGCTGTGAGATGTGTCATGGACCTTCTTCTATCACTTTTTGAGCCTCAAATTTTGCATTAAAGGTAAAATTAATGTTTTCATTTTCTGTTAACATTACCTCTTGTATGCCTCTTCCTTTCCAGTTTCTTTGAACCCATTCTTGTATTATAGGAAAAGGTGGGCATTTATCCATAAAGAAACCTATAATTGTTACATCCCATATTTTTGTACCCCCTCCTACAAGATGTCAAGACTTGGGGCCACCACCAACTTTCCATCTATTTCAACCGGGGGATTGTAGTAAAGAGATTATTTAGAGCTCTCCCCTTCCCCCTGCTTCTAGGTTTTCCTAGTTGTGGGTGATGATTGCCCCCTAATATTGGAACTAAGGATGTAGGCGTCTAGGAACTTAGGGGACTTATTAGAGGAGGGAGAAAGGGAGTGGAAGCTAAAAAGGTTTGGGTTTTTGCTAGCTGCTTATGGCGATGTAGGGGGAGGTGCAGATGAGGAAGTTAGTAAAGTTACCGAGGGTAAAGGGGGGATTCAAATAGGTTGGGAGGTATGGAGTCAGTCATTATAAGGAAGTACTAACAAAACTTAATGATTGAACAGGTAAAAGATAACAATAAAAGTGAAGTTACTCAATGATGAAAACATAAGGATTATTTTATCCTTGTTTTGTCTTCCCTTCACCTTGTGAATTCAACTTACTTGATCCTAGATATCCAAAGGTTTTGAATATCCTTTCTCATCAAGTAATCTAAATTGAAATAAATAAAAGTTGAGTTGCAATCTCTAAATCTCTCAGAATTACTCTTGACTACTCAATTGGATTTGAAACAATTCTAAGGATAATTAACTCACAATTAAGATCTCTCTATTAAAATCAAGTATGAGCATAACAATTATCACAAAGCAGTAATATATTAAATTTAACAAGGCAAAAGTTATATAAAACAATTCAAGAATAACACCCCAATATAGATTTAGAAATCCATAATCATGTTCAAATCATAACTATTCATATATGGCATATAAGACATTGAAATAGAAAAAGAGAAGAGAATGAAATTAGCTTAAAGCCTTAACCTAGAAAATCTAGAATGCTAGAGTTGATCATGATGTTTCCACTTTGATCTTCTTATTTGTGATGTGCCACTTTTTTTAAATGTTTTTCTTGCTTCTTTTGGTTTCTCTAATGACTTTGAAATCTACCTACTTTTTCTATAGCCTTCATAATATCCTTTTATAGAAAAATAAGGCTTTTGGGGATATACATAGTCACCTACACGACCATATAGTTGATCATATATCTCAAAATCCCCTTAAATTGTGACTTTACAAAATTCCAGAAGCTTACACAGGAATATACATAACCGTGTGTGTCAACATACATAAACGTGTATCTTCACACGGGCAGAAATAACATCTTCGAAACTCCATACGTTTATAGTGACTTACACAGTCCCTATACATTTAGTTGATCGTGTATTTCAAAATCGCCTTAAATTGTGACTTTACACAGTTCCAAAAGCTTACATAGGCACATAGGACATGTGTCTTCACACCTACAAAAACAACATCTTTGAAGCACCATATGTTTACAGTGACTTACACGATCCCTATACACGACTGTATATCTCCAAAATTGCTTTAATTCTTCCATTTTATGCGTCAATTTCACCCAAAATCTTATCTTTTAGGTGTATGAAGGTAATTATCACCTAAAAATACACTTAAAGCTGAGTAAGTACCACAAATACTTTAAGATTCTCAAATAACAAGCAAAACACACTAAATATGGGTACATAAATATAGTTAATTAATTGTTTATCAAAATATCATACATTCAAACATGTAATTCAATCTACACATATAATATATAAAATGTAAAATTTATATAAACATAATCAAATATATTTATAAAATATCAAGCCTTGTTTGATTATAATTATTGATCCCTATAATCATAAATAATATTTATAATTTTTTTGGATAATTGTATTAATTTAATCCATTGATTCATAAATAAATTAAATTTCTATTCCAAACAGAAATTTAATTTGATTAAAAAATTTTAATTTAAATTGGAAACTATGTTCAATTATATTAACTCTTATTATGATTTAGAAAAACCCATTTTTCTAAAATTTAGTAAGTAAGACATTTTAATTTGAGTTATTATAGGTGAATACAGTAAGAGAAGCTCTCACTCTCACTAAAATTCTCTTTCTCCTAACCCCCTTGGCTTTTCCTTAAATCAGCTTTTCCTTTTAAACTCGATAACCCATTTGCTTATTGGGTAACCTGCCTATCCCTTTCATTTCCTACCTTGGTCCATTTCTGATAGTTTACTAATTGGGTGTTTGTTGTGTGTAAGTTTTAATTAATAACTTTCAATAATCCACAAAGTCATGGTTCGTTAGCGTAGTACCAAAGGTGTCGATCCCACGAAAAGGGAGTTAATATATTCCTAGGCCAGAAACAATAATATAAATTCAAATTGCACGAAACTGAAAATGAGAACTTAATTCAATCAAACAATTTAAGAATCAAACACGAAATACTAATTACTAAGCAGTAGCAACACACCTAATAATCAACCAAAAGAAATTATCAATTGAGAGAAAGGGAATTTTACCTATCTTTAATGCTAACCTAACTGATTATGAATTATCGGATTATTGGTTCTAGATCATCTTAGGGTTGATTACTCTCTCTCGAGTTATAACCATTAACCCTAAATCATAAACCCTAATCAGATTATAGAAGATGCAATTTCTTAATTCACAACCTATCCAAAACCCTAATTAGTTTTGAAGTTCTCTAATAAATTATTGGAAACCTATGCAAGATCTCTCTTCGCACAATTTTATGATCTGGTTCAATTCTTGTTCTATCAAATCACCTAACTCTCATTAGTCCAATTTAATCATTTTTCATTCGATTCATCCTTCATTTTATTACCAAATTATGCAATCACATAATCAAACTACAACAATTCCAATAAACACATAAACAATCAAATTTCATTAATTCAAGAATAAAACTCCGAAGGTGAGTTAAGACCATCTTCGACATTTTAGATTATATCATCAACTATTCAATCCAATTCTATACAATGATAAAACTAAAAATAAATAGGAAATACAATCGAATTGGAGGACAGTAGGCAACGATGTCAGGAAACCTCCTGATCTGCGAAGTACGACGAGTCAGCTTCTTCCTCTTCTCTCTTCCTTCTTCTCTTCCTTTATCTCTCAATGGATTCTCTCTAGGTTTTCTCAAGGTGGCTAACACAAAAGCTCCTTTCTTCCTCTTTCCTTGTTCTTTAAATATCCTTTTGTGTTCTGAGCAACCTTAAGGTTTTTTAGGGTTCGAAAGGTCCAAAAAATCCCTTAAAACTTAACGTGTTTTTAGTGCCTGCATTTGCCTGATGCAGGACACGATCGTCGTCCATTCCTTAGGCTTCTGTGACGATTGTGGCTTGTAGGCGATGATGGTAGGACAAGTCTGGAGCTTTTGTCACAATCGTGGCCTGACGTACCATGATCGTGGGCCATTATTTTGGCCCGAATGTCTTCGAAACTTCTCTATTCTTTGATGTTGACCCTGAAATGCTAGCAAACACATCAAAGTATCTTTAAAAAATATATTTTATCTCAAAGACTTGTACTAACCCATAAAACACTTAAAACATAAATAATTAACAAATTAACACAATTCTAACCTAAAACATACTAAATGATTGAATTAACGGTTAAACACATATCAAACTATGTCCTAAAACACGATGCAATTTACACTTATCATTTAACATTAAAAGTAAATATGAAATATATGGAGTAGACCTTCCCCATCTTATCTGGCTAGGAAACCTGACTCTAATAAGACATTCCTAGCATTCCTATTGCATTTTATTGCTTCATCCCCCTCCTGTAAAGGTCTTGCTCTATGGTGCCATAAAATGGATCCTAGCGCTTGTTGGATACATCATTGACAAAAGGTTGTCATTTTCAATTGTCCAACACTAGGCTACTTTCAATTGGAGAAAGATGGGACTAAAGAAAACTTTAGTGAATGAGATGAGTTATTCATTTTCAAGTTTGGCTCAGATGAACAAGCTCAAAAGTTGTTATACCAAGGACCATGGCATGTTCAAGGAAAGCCTTTATTTTTGAAGAATTGTGCCTTTATTTTTGAATAAGTGCAAACTAGGTTTGAGGTTGGATAAGTCTAAGGTGAGAAAGATCCCTATTTAGGTGAAATTTCATCGTATTCCCTTAGACTATTATTCCTCCAAAGGCCTTAGTCATCTTGCTAGCATGATTAGAATCCATTTTCTCCAAATGAAAATACTCTAAATCTTAAAAGAATAGGTTTTGCTAAAGTCTGTATAGAGATCGAGATAGATAAGGAACTGCTTGAGTCATAATAGATAATGAGGTTCAATGCTACTAAGTAACTTATACTTGATATTTTAACAGTCACTTATCTATGAAGGCCTTCTAAACCTGGATTGAAGAAATTTTTGAAAACTAAGAAGTAATTGGATAAGGAGAAGACAACTCTAGACCTACAATCTACTAATAACTCTAATGTTATGCATGTTGAACTAGATAATGACACCAATCAATCTGAGGGTAAAACTATTAATAAAAATGTACAAGACCAAGGTGTAATGGAAAATTCTATTAATAACCACACAAATGACATTACCTCTCTTGACATGGAAGTGAATCTGGTTTAAGAGGAAAGGAGGACTGAACAATTTATTTCATCTTCACATAAAGTTATGAAGGACCAAGATCCTTAGAGTATACAATCCAAGCAAAAGGAAATTCAGTTTGATCCTACTAAAAATGAGACAAACATAATGGAAGGAAGTAATGGAGGTTAGTCCAATCCTAGTTTTAGCACTCACACAGCTAGAAGAAAGAAGACCAGATCCAAACTCAAATAATGAGGGTACTTGTCTACAATGTAAGAGGCCTTAATAGCCTTAATAAGCAATTGAATTTTAAGGATTTCTTTGATCTAAAGAAAAAAAATTTATTAGTCTTATGAAGACCAAAATAAAGGAGGACTGTTATAGAATTGGTTTGAAACTTTTGCAGGCGAATTGGGTAGCTCTCAATAACCACTCAGCTGACTGAAACATTACTTCTCTTAGGAGACCCATTACTAGCTTCCACATATTCATAAATAGAGGGGAATGCAATGTCAAAGTTACTCCCTTCAAGCTTTTACATCTCCAAGACTAGAGAGAGGTTTGAGCAACATCCATTAGAGGCCTCCATTGAACTAACTCAGAATAGTAACCTCCCAATAAGGTCTCTCTTATTGGTCTTTATTTATTAAATATTTTATATTTAACCTTAAAGTTTCTCAAACTTTACAATTAAGTCTAACTTGATTAAATATATTGGCAATAAATTTAAATTATAATCCTAAATTATATTTATATTTAGATAAATTAAACTCCTTCAATTTGTCTATAATTCAAGTTAAATAAATGACATCCCTAGATCAAGATTAGTATCTAAGAACCTGTCATGACCACTCAAATATTATGTTTTCTTAACCTTTCTATATATGATCTTTTTATATGATTTAATATTTTCATCATACATGTTTTAGTTAGTTGTAGTGCATGGAATTAATATCTCTTTATTTAAGTCCAACCATGTTAATTCTCCAATATTAGTAATTAGTTATACTAATGACAATTGAAAATTATTTTGAATGTGTCATTCTACCTTGGCCAAGAATTTTTTATATTAATACTAATTGAGAATAATAATCATTCTTCTTAATTCCTTTAGGGTAATGAATCTTATATTGATCATCAACTACTTCAATATAGTTCTTATTATATATAATGACTAACTAATTGAGCTATCGTTCACAAAAATAGTTTATAAATAATATCAAAATATAGCAATCCTTATAAAAGACACTTTGGATATTTTAAGTTAAAAATCACTTATTCAATCATCATAATAGCAATTTCTATAGACATACAAGTAATGTTCAAATAAAGTTCTTATATCGAGTCAATTCAGTGAATTTGTTCTTTAATAAACAACTACACATTTATTTAAATATCTTCATACTTTAGTCTATGAGATTGGCTACTTCCTTTATAAGGAAGATGCGTAACACATACTAGTCCTTTTGTACTCTATTGATGTCCATTCACAATAGAATAATGACCAGAAACAATTTAGAGATAATACATAAATGCAAAGTGAATCTTATAATTTATAAAGATAAATTATAAAAAATCTCAAACTTATCTCAATTTTGTAATACTAGCTCGAACTTTAAAAAATGACACTAAAATACTCATATTTTAAATTTATTACAAAAACAGTCCAATGTTAAGTTTCTTGTTAACATCGTTGACTTTACTTGCCATGTCAGATTTTTAGACTTACCACGTGGCTTCCACATGCCACTATATATGTAACTAATTATTAATTATTTTTTAAAATTTTAAAACATAAACCTAATTTCGTTTCTTCCCCTTAACCCATTTTTTTCAACCCCAATACATTTTTTTTCTTTCTTCTTCGATAACATGTTTGCTTCTACCCGATTCTTTGAAATGAAGGCAACGTTTGTTGTCTGAAATATGTCATGTCGTTGTTATTCACAACATCTTTGATAACATCAAGTGCAGGTTGAATCTTATGGCCCTGCACAACTTGTTAGCTATTCTAGTTAGTAGAAAGCTAAAAGCTAATATTATTGATGCCATCATCGAAAAGATAAATGAAAAATGATTGTTCCTGAAGTTCTAGCGGCTATAAAACATGGTTGTTGACTTTGAATCTTCAGAAGGTGGCCAAAGATATGGATTTTTGAATGAATACTTTACTTCTTCTTACTGGTTCAAAACCCAGAATTTGGGAGCTTCTAAATCCTCACTCCTGCTCTTGTGTCTTAATCTTTGCGTATATAAATTTACTACATTTACATGCATACTATAGAATTTATAGTTCAAAATTATGGTTCAGTAGTAGTTTTGACAGAACCTGGTTCATTTTCAGGTGGTTTGCAAAACGGTTTTTGCTTCCAGCTGTTGTTTCTATTTATGACTACATATTTCTTGGTGATGAAGAGTTGAGGGTTGAGAATTTCGATCCGAGAAGGTAAAACCATGGAATTGTTAGCCTTAAATTCTATTTGTTTGTCTCATCCCTTATAAAACGTATCTTCTTTTATTTTTATGGGGTATTAAGAAAGTCTCCTGCTGAATAACCGGCCCAGTTACGATGTCGAGCAACAGTGGCCAATTTTGTTGAGATTCAAGAAAAAGAAGCTTAAACGGTGGCGGTGTGATTACAGGGGATTGAGAAAGTCTCCTATTAAAGTTCTTTAAGTAATCTCCCAACCCTTGTTTGCTTATAAGAGCCAAGGTAGAAGCAAATGGATTAAAAACAAATGGGTTGAAGGAGAAAAAAGGAAATTAGATTTTATGTTTTAAAATTCAATACAATAATTAATAATTAGTTGGATAAATAGTACGCATGTAGCAGTCACATGGTAAGCACAAAATTAATCTGGCGAACTACTTTAACAAACGTTAATGGGAAACTTAAAGTTTGGCTATTTTTGCAACAAATTGTAAGCTCAAATATTTTAGATATACTTTTTAAAATATGGGCTAGTATTCTAATTAAAACAAGTTTAGGATTTTTTATAATTTACTCTAATTATAATCTCATTATAATTTTAATTGTAATGTACAGTTGTTTCATGGACTTTATCTTATATATCAGTTAATTAAACAAATATGTACAAAAAAAGAATGTCTTTAAATAATTGTCACAAAAACGATAATCAATTGACTGGCTAGAGAGAATTTGCGGAATATAAGAATAAAAAGGAATATTATTAAATAATCGAGTGAATAATTAAAGAATCGGAGTAAGAGCCTAGAGAGAATTTGTTTTTCTTATTATGTATGTCTAAATAGACTATTCAATGCATTTATTTATAGTTTTATGAAAAGGTTGTATTTATAATCAAATTAAATATCTTATTTACAATTAAGTTTTATAAATTAGGACACTCATTTTTCATCATTTTCTTTCGTAATTAGTATTTAAATAATTATGACATTTATTCTACATAATATTTTTGCATAAAAGGTAATTTACTCAACTAGGACATTTATTCGTTGACACTCCTCCTTAAATGTCCTGTATACAAAACTATGTTTCATTAAAATTCAAAGTAATAAAAATTTAGTAAGATAAAAAATTAATTAGGAAAAGAGTAATTTTTCTCCATATGAGGACATACTGCTAATTTCCCCTAAACTTAAATTATTGCTTGTCCTTAACTAATTAATAATAAATAAACCTTAACTATTGACCTAGACTTTACTAACTAAAACAAAAATAATTTTATTTTTGTAGATGTACACTGACCTTCAGCTATGCCTTAGGCCTTTAAACCCTAGGTAACTTAGTCTCTTAAGAGTTTACTTAAATGCTATCCACAAATATTGATCTTAACTAATTAGTTAGCTTTACAGATAATAACATAAGATGTACATATTCAAGTCTCAATCAAATTGCAAAACTTAAATGCATGATTTTTCATAAATAAATCACTATCAGAACATGACAATACCAATACTATTCTAACTTTTTTTATTAATTTTAAAAACTTCAATTTGACATATCCTCATAATAAATCACTCATTCACACAAATATTTAAATTTTAATTATGTACTCTCATCATCTTCTTATCAAAATAAACTTATTATATGTTTGAAAATCATCTAATCTCCACTAGTTAAATACATATATACAAGAAAGAATCAGGACTTAGAATAAGGTTGTAAATAGGCTACAAAGGAAAGGGAATGAGAGAAACAATAATATTAACAATTAGTACAGCAATAATAAGTAAATCAAGATATACAAATAAATCAATCTACACTCTACTAACCCCTTATATTCTTTTTTTTTTTGTAAAATGAAAGAATTATATATTTCCAACAGCAGAAGCTGTTACAAAGTCACTCGCACCGTATAAACTTAAATTGAAAAGCTAGCTCAACAGCATGCTACTTAAAATCTAACAGATATCAACTATCAAAGCTATATAGAAAACACGCTACTTAAAATCTAACAGATATCAACTATCAAAGCTATATAGATAGCAACTAGCGATCTTTAATATACAAAATAGCTAATGGTAAATTGGCAATAGATCATAAATTCCATGCAATTCTCATACAAGGAGTTAATAAGTTGTCAACTTTCTTGGCAATCATGGACGGGGCCATGTTACAGGGGAGGGGGGCCATGGCCCCCCCTTTCAAATAATTGATAGGCTATTGTGGGCTTTATAATATTTCACTCTCGATGTATCTTCCAAAGATGAATT
>JANZLC010041974.1:0-16754 GCA_026413385.1 Erythroxylum gracilipes
TTAATTCTAACCTTAGCATAATTCAACTCCAATGAATTGATCTAATAAGACCACAAAAATTCGAAACATGCCTCAAACTAAATAAAACAGGTTTGGGGTCCAACATCGGACGCCACAATTGGGAAACATAATGAGAATACTTATTTTACGATTTGTCACTTAAATACATCTTTACATTGCTTATATATAACTATATCGTACTTGTTAATACTGTGATTTTTATGCTTCACAGATGACCTGAAGTCAATGTTAAGTTTTTCAACCTCTAAATAATAATACAGAAACAACTCAAGCTTCCTAAAATACAACTATCAATACAACTCAAACCAGGAGGAGGATCAAATTGAGGGCTAAAAGATATGCTTTAAGAAAATCTCAAGTTATTAATGGTGAATCAAATGAAAGTTAAACTTCTGCTTATGATTAAGAATTTGGATAGCCAATTTCTAGTTTAAATAAGTATTTTTACATGTATTAGTTATACTTTAGTTGACAATTTGGATAGAATTTAAATATATATTAATTTTACTTTGCTTGACAATTTAGACATGTTTTGGTTGACAATTTGGACATTAGTTATATTTTTGTTGACAATTTGGACATTGATTACCACTTGGTTTCTAGAGGAGGGGCTTTTATGTCTTATTATTTATTACCACTTGGTTTCTAGAGGAGGGGCTTTTATGTCTTATTTTCAGTGGTTTGTAAGAAGAAGTTGCCAAGGACTTTGGTATACCAATTCAATTTCAGTGTCTATTAATTATAACATTCATCGGTATTAATTATGCAACTTCCATCAAGCTGTCATAATAACCAGAGTTTTTAAGTTATTGCAAAAAAAGGAAAATAGTCATTTCATAACTTTTAACTATCATTAACCAACATCCAAATCAACTTTCAAAATGTTGCACTATTAGAACAAATTCTCATAATTAATATATAAATTCAGCTGACGCAACTCTTACGAGCAACAATGCATCTTTGGCATATATGACAATGTCTCCATACTTGAGCTAGGTACATCAGACATCTAAGATATGTAATCACATGAGACTTACAAAATAAAGATGTGAACATAAATATTACATTTATATCAAATATGCACTATTTAGAAGAATCACTATATATAATTACTTCTTATGAACAACAATACATTTTGCAAGCAAAACTTTTACCCCATATAGAGAAGATGTCTGACATAATTTTTCACAATAACAAACCTTCAACTCATTTACTAATACTAAATATTTACAAGACATCTGCAATTTGGATATTGATTAAAATTTTGTATAATAATGGCATCGTCAAAACTATAATTAAAATACTTATTTTTGTATTAATGCATTGATAAAAATGTTGACCAACGTTAAGTTTAGTATTTGATATCTGTAACTTCATCTTCTCGTTACAACTAGCGCAATCATTATAAGGAATATGAATATATATATAAATCAAATATAAATTAAAATTATATACAATCAACATATCACATATAATAATAAAAAATGTTAAAATTATTTTACCATTGAATACTTTTAGCTTATGCTAAATTATCAAAATAATAATAAATAATATTCTTGAATATATTGATGACCCCTTTACACTCTTTCCATGTCAAATATATACCAGGTGCATAAGTAATGAAAACTATCTTTTCAAAACAAAAGAAAGTAATGAAAACTACATATATTTTATTTCCACCCATATTTCTTTATCATGTTATAATATCATCATATGAATATATATTATACCACGTACATACAATATAGTATACCACATCAAAGAACAATGATAAAATGAACAAATTGATCGAGAAAAAGTGATATCTTCTTTATATCAAAGAACAACGATGCAATCACATCTCCTATAGTAACGAGCAGATTATCAAGAGAAAGTGATAATTAAACAACGACTACCATGCCTCTAAAGAATGGAGTTCTTATCTTTCAGATTGAAAAAGGAAACTATCTCAAGCATCCATATAATACAAAGCAAATTGATTAATCACTTTTGTATTTTAACATCTGATTCCTATCTCTGTAAGCAGTTTTCAGATGACCAACTCATTCCCTTTATTGGATAAATGAGATTCTTACAATATAATTGTTTTTCGTTTACCAAACTCTCCGTGTGTAATAGTCCTATTAATGCCAAAAATTGGATCTCCAACATCACCTTCAAATGAGTTAATTACCATGCGGACCAGAAGCAAGTTAATGACTAGAGGGTGGGCAAGCTGGTGACCAGATGGTGGGGTATTTTGCAAAATAAAAATTTTGAGTAATTACTACTTTATAAAATTTGACATTGAAAAATTATGTAAATTTTTTTTAAAAATCGATAATTAATCCTAGAAAATGTAAAAGTGTTAAGTCATGTGTCTCAAAAAAAAAGTATAAATGACAAGTCACGTAAACTCAACTAATAATAGTCATTAACTAGAATTAGCGTCCAGTATTTAACACAAAGTGATATTTCAAGTTTAAAATATTAAAATTGAAGTTCAAATTAATTTTAATAATTTGCCTAAAATTGCAAGTTTAAATATTGATTTTATCTTTTAAAATTGCAAGTTTAAATTAATTGTATCTTCACTGGAACAATCTAATATTTCTTATGCAGGAGTTAGCTTTGTCACAAATGTTGGTGATTCTTACATCACAAGACAACCGATTCAAATGTTATCAGTATCAGATTTGCGAGCACCTGCCCAGCCACGTGGAACCATCTAGAGCGACCAATTTACCATCTCCCGCCTAAGTCAAAATCTAAACTCGTTCCCTCCTTCCCTCCCTCCTTTCCTGCGCTCCGTTTTGTTCTCCTTCCTCCACAAGCTTCGGTACAGTAGCACTCTTTTATCATTTTCTTCACTTCACATAGTTCCCACTTCTCATTAGTACTGTATGCAGGCTTACGAATCTGCTCTTCTTTGCCTCGATTTGACCTAACCAGAATTTCCATAAGATGATGCAAACTGATTCTCCTTCCACAACTTTTGTTAACGTTCGCTTCGTTCTTGTTGGTTTCGATCCCACTGAAGCACATGAAGTATCTCTCTCTCTCTCTCTCTCTCTCTTCCTATCGAATGTTCATCCTTTATTATTATTATTTTTCTTCCATAGTTGTGCGTTCTTGCATTTTAGAAGTATATTATTGGGACGAAGAAACTGAATTAGGTCTTATTATTAACTAATTGTGTTCGTTTCTATTTTTCTTTTAGATTCGGTCCAAGCTTATAAGTGGTGGAGGAGTAGACGCGGGTCAATACAGCCAAAACTGTACTCATGTTATTGTTCATAAGATTGTTTATGTAAGTCTTCTATTCACCCTTTTAGCTTTGTGTTATATCCAATTAAAAGAGGTCATATTTACGATGCGTTATTCGTTAGGATGATCCTGTATGTGTCACTGCAAGAAATGATGGTAAAACAGTTGTCACGGGTTTATGGGTTGACCATAGTTTTGACGTGGGGTTGCCTCTTGATGCTGCTTCGGTGAGTTTAAGTTTCTTTCTGAATCATTTTCCTTTTTTCCAAAAGTCTTTTAACTGTTCATTTATCTGGAAATTAATGCTTGAACTCAGATAATATATCGACCTCTTAGAGACTTGAATGGAATTCTTGGTGCCAAAAGTCTAATTGTGTGCTTGACTGGATACCAGAGGCAAGACCGAGATGATATTATGGTATTTCTTGGCCAATTTCATGAAAATTAGAAATGCACTTTGGGGTGGCTCTTTTTTCCACTGCGTGTCTGATTATGTTATGTGATCTTAAAAGTTGACTTCTCTTTTTATTTTTACAGACCATGGTTAACTTGATGGGTGCTCAATTTTCTAAACCCTTGGTAGCAAACAAGGTTACTCATCTTATATGTTATAAATTTGAAGGTGCGTTTGATAGTTGAAGTTACTGTGGTCATTCAGTATGAGTTTGGATTCTCTTTTACAGAATCTCAGAATAAAAACAGAAATGCGTTTATGCTGGTGAATTTTTGGATAATTAGTTGGATACGTTAGCTCTGCAAGCATTATTTATTTCAAGAGGACGCATTTAGCTGAATGGAAGTGAAGACGTAGGTCACTTAAACAACAAAATCAATTTGACTCGACCTTGGACCCTACAAACACTAGATTGTTGGCCTAATACTAAACTTAGTATTGGTTCTGGAACTGTTGTCAGTTACTTCGTTTAATGGTTTTCTCATCAACAAAATTTGCATAATTTTCAATTCAACTATTTTATTATCTACTTTTGGTTCATTCTATGGGCAGTTTTCCAGTAAATGTTTTCATCCTTTATTATGTTTTTATTGTTATATATATTTTGTTGATTGTCTATTCTTATAGGCTATTTTAAGCCTAAAACTTATCCTGTTGAATTCATTCTGATTTCCAAGTTTTAACATACAAATGACATTGTTTCCATTTCCACGTCAATATTTTCTTTTTCTATTTCTGATATCCTTGGATACATTCGAGTATTATTGATGCTGGAGTTGCACTAGATTTAATTGGCACTTTTCACTTATAGGTGAGAAGTATGAGCTTGCCAGGAAAATTAAGAAGATTAAACTTGTCAATCATCGCTGGTTAGAGGACTGGTAAATTGGTGTTCTCTCTCTCTCTCTCTCTTTCTTAAAGCCTTCAAATGCTGAAATAGTGCCTCCTTTTGTAGCTTAAGAGAATGGGTCCTTCTTCCTGAAGATAATTATGGCAAGAGGTAAGGTTTGGAGGTTTTGTTTAATTTCTATGCATATGCATACACTTTATTTTCTACTCAAAAAAATGCTACGTAGTCTTTTGTCTACAAACAGCTATCATGAGACGTTGAACTTGAATAATTATTACCATCAATTTATGTATTGGTAAATTGGATGATGGATACATTTAGCACTGTGTATTATGAGGTAACATGCTGGGAATGGTATTATCATATGCATGTACAACATGGCATGCATATGCCTTTCCTTTTCAGTTTGGTTGCAAATCTGCAAGAAAGTTACTAATTGACTTGGTTGTTATAGTGGCCACGAGTTGGAAATGATGCAAGCTGAAGCCAAAGACTCTGAGGAGGATTACGGGGGAACCAACTGGATGCAATCCAGCAGAGGGGACACAAATAAAAGTTCTATAGATGTAAAAATTTTCGCTCGTAAGGCTAGTGAGATGCCCACAGAAACCACTGGATTGGAAAATATTTCACAGAATAAATGCGTGTCTCAAGGCCCGTCCACAGTTGTTGATGTTAAGCATGCGATGGTGACTGACCGAAAGAACACTGATCATGCATCAGACCTGGGAACTACTTTTGGTTCTAAGATTGGTTGTCAGGATCCTTCTACTTGCAAGGATACTGGTCCAGTTCTGCTACCTGCTGCTTCAGAAAGGACTCCAAATTCTGAAAAGGTTCATAATGAGTTGGGTTCAAATTCTAGTAGTGTAAAAATGCCTCGACATTCTGCTTCAAAGTTGAGTCCAGTAATTTACTCAAGAAAAACACCACCGATATCTCCATCTTCAGTTATCTCTAGAGAGTCAGGCAATTTTATAGGTTCTCCCAAACCAGCATTGGGTGAAGGCTTCAGTATTTGTCCTTCCAAAGATAAATGTGAAAAGAATCCAGCCAACTCTGTTTCGACTGAAGCCCATCAAATGGATAGGGAGATACTCTATAAAGAAGCATCAAGTGGTAAAAGGCAAAGGACAAATGTTGTATCCTCTAATTCTAAATCACAGAAGACGGGTCATGATGTGCAAGAATATGCAATGGGTTCTTCATCGGCTATTTATGGGATGCCTGAAGTGGGATCATTGTCTATTGTTGAAGGTCTGCCAAAGAATAATGAGAGTTTCCCACTTGGCAATACCAATCAGTCTGCAAAGAAAATAGCCAGTCTGAATACTCGACGAGGATCCTGTACAAATGGTTCAACACCTATGTCATCAAGGTCTACAATGAAATCATATGCACAAGATCTGCCATCTCATAACCCCGTGACATCGGAGATTGTACAAAGTGAGGAGACAATGCAAACTCTCAATGAGGCATTAGAAGAATCAAAGTTGCCCAGCAAGCTTAAAGAGATTGTGGATGTAGGATTGCCACAGAGTCAGCAACAATTTGATGGATGTCTATCTTCCCCTACCAAAAGTACAGAGGTTCAGAAGTGCCATTCTCTGGGTAACCTGGATGCACATCAGGAAGAAGATAAGAAGTTAGGTGCCAAGACCCTTAGGAAGAAGGTTGTGTGCAAAAGGAATTTGGGTTCTAGGATGAAACTTAGAGCTAATGCTAACCTAAAATGTCCAATTTACTCGAATAATAATTCTGCTCAGAACTATTCAGAAATAACTGGAAAAGAAGACAGAGTAGAACATGTGGAGGCCTGCAATATCACTGAGCTTGAAGTGTGCCCAGCAACCGTTAGTCCTTCAGTGGTGGATGTGGAAAAAAACGCAGTTGCTAAAACAATAGATAATGTTGAGAATGGGATGGCTGATGTCTTCGATGAAACTGAGGCCCCAGAGGAGCAGGATCCTGATATGGTGATGAACCACGAGAAAGCAGAGGTGGTTGATTGCATAAATAAAGCAGCTAATGCCGTGCCCATGCAAGCAGAAGAATTTCAGCTTGGAACAAATTGTCCTCCAGCGTTCATCGCTGATAGTTCTATAGAAGGCAAGAATACAGCTGAAGTACATAAGGGAAATAAATCAACCTCGAAAGAAGATAAGAATCAGAAAGTCATTAAAGGCCGAAAGAAGATCCCAAGTAGGACCAAGGCTGGCGCCATCTGCTCTGTTAAAAATGAAGAGTCAAATATCCCTGAGAAGGGAAACATACAGCTTCGAAGTGTTAAGGAGAAAGATCTAGAAAGGAAGGAAGGCGACTTACATATCATGGGCCAAACGAAGCGCAAAAATGCACGGGAGAGGAACTTGGGGAGCTCCATGGGAGTGGAGAAGGAGAACAAACCAGTTACTGGGGGAGATATGATTACGGATCAAGTGAAAGACCATACCGAGAAAACAGATGTTGGACTTGATGAGATGTCATTAGAGCTTAGTAAAAAAGATGCAAAGAATAGTTCTGATTCATGTCCAGCAAGAAAAATTTTAGGCCAAGTGAATGGTGAACCTAAATTGTTTATATTAAGTGGGCATAGGATACAGAGAAAGGAATTCCAGCAAGTTATTAGACGTTTGAAAGGAAAGCTCTGCAGAGATTCTCATCAATGGTCCTATCAGGCGACACACTTTATAGCTCCAGACCCAATTAGAAGAACAGAAAAGTTCTTTGCTGCTGCTGCCTCTGGAAGGTACCTGGTGCATACTTCTAGAAGTGGGGTGTAAATTTATTAGTGATCTAACAAAATTCAAGCATCTAAATTATCAGAAAGTTTTCTATCCATTCTATTAATTTTGGTAGTCCTTAGTCTTCTTTCAGGAAAAAGATTAATTCAATCTTGAACGCAGGTGGATACTTAGGACGGACTATTTAACTTCCTGTAGTCAAGCCGGAAGATTTTTGCCAGAGGAGCCTTTCGAATGGCATAGGAGTGGGCTTAGTGAAGATGGTGCAATTAATTTAGAGGCTCCAAGAAAGTGGCGTCTTTCAAGGAATAGAACAGGTCATGGTGCTTTCTACGGAATGCGCATAATCGTTTATGGAGAGTGCATTGCACCACCTCTGGTACGTATTGTTTACACGAATACTCAGTAGACCTTGTAATCCTGGAAAGGATTGCTTGGATCAATTTGTGTTGCTTTGAACTTCTACTTACATGGCATACAATCAACAAACAGGATACGCTAAAACGCGTTGTGAAGGCTGGAGATGGGACAATACTCGCAACTTCTCCTCCTTACACTCGCTTTCTAGCATCTGGGGTTGATTATGCCGTCATAAGTCCTGGCATGCCGCGTGTTGATTTGTGGGTCCAAGAATTCTTAAAACATGAGATCCCGTGTGTTGTGGCTGATTACTTGGTAGAGTACGTCTGCAAACCTGGATTTTCTCTTGAGCGTCACGTGCTTTATAACACGCATGCTTGGGCAGAAAAGGCATATGCTAACCTGTTAAACAGGGCAGAAGAGATTGCTGACGTCTCTACACCTTCAGATGATTGCTCGAGTAGTGATATAGCGTGTGAAGTTTGTGGTTGTCGTGATAGAGGGGAGATTATGCTGATTTGCGGTGATGAAAGTGGTTCGACTGGTTGTGGGGTTGGTATGCATATCGACTGTTTGGATCCTCCTCTTGAAGACATTCCAGGGGACGATTGGTTCTGTCCAAAGTGTAGCATTAGCGTAAACACAAATCAGATTAATAGGCTTAAGAAAAAGAGAACCGGTAAGGGGTCTTTGTGCACCAGCTGACGTTTTTGTTCTTGAAAGTGTCTTGTAAATGTGACCTAAAACGTAGAATTTGTTTCAAGAGTATTGTTTGGCTTCTTTTCCGTTTAATAAAATTCTATTTTAATGCCAAGTGAAAGCCTGTCTTTAGCTTGAAGCAGACTAAAATTTGGCTCTTCATCTTCTCCATTGTGTTGAAAATTACATAGCAAACTGTCAGATCAAGTTTGCTTGGTTTATTTGGAAAAATGATCAAATGTATTACAGTAGAACTTCTTTAAATTGATACTCGGTAAATTAATAAATTCTTTAAGATAATCTTTTTTTCCGGTTTTGACTTGGGTCAGTTGAAAATTTAACAAATCTTAATAAGATAATATATTTTCAAAATATCCTTATGTAAATATAGGGTTCCATTAATATCATAAATTAATAATTATATAAACTTACACAAATATAACCAAGATAATTTAGTGAAATATGATTATAGTATTGTTTGTTTTTCCTTAAAATTTAAGTTTAATTGGAGCTCATCTCTTTTCTTATTGCATCTAAAATTTTTGGTGTTGTGTTCTTGAACTGCATCAAAAAATTGTGAAGAGTTCTAGACGTGATAAGTGCATCCTTACGCGTAATTGGTTCCAAAGGTATTATATTGTCTTCAACTGCATCATCAACATTATTTTCAAGGATAGTAGCCACAATTTCTTCTACGCTTTGGATCTCTGAACATGTACCATTTTCACCCGGATAATTCAATAGGCTATTGACATCCATTTTATTGCGATAGCTGAGGTCATTAATCATGAGCTCAAGTTCATAAATGTCATTTTCACAAGTAGATTCATCTATATTCCTTGAGACTTCATCCCCTAAACGAATTTTGCAATGTCAAAAATAATTTGCTATTGTCTCTTGTTGAACATTAACTATTCAAGCCGAGACTGCAAGATTGATAGCATCCAAAACATTAATCTTACTTGGATCAGATTGTTACATTAGAAGCCTTTACAACAAAACATCAATAGATTGTGACATTAGAAGCCTTTACAACAAACGCTCTCGACTTTCTACTGTTCTTCTTCGTCTTGGAGTTATCTCTCTGTTTTGCCGTAACTGTTTTGTGGTTTGCATGGCTTCTCCCATGCATGAGCGTCATCTCCCCAAGAAGGTTAGGTTGTGAGAACGTGATGAGGACCCTCCACTTGACCCCAAACCTACTTATAGTTTGGTCTTAGGCAATTCACAGGTGGAGGTGGAACCCGTGCCTAGTGCCTGGCCACCAGAGGAACTGATCGAGCCAGAGGAAGGGGATATTATTCAGCTGACGGGGGAGGAAGGAAATGGGGTCCTGCTGTCCCAACCTTTCAAAGAGAAGCTTGATAAACAGTGGGAAACTTCGGTGGTTGTCAAGTTACTTGGTCGTCGTATTGGTTACAAAGTGCTTTGCGCTCGGTTGGCAACATTATGGCGTCCAAAAAATCCCATGAAGATTATCGACTTGGATTTTGATTATTTTCTGGTGAAGTTCATTGATCATTCTGACTTTCTCAATGCCTTAACCAATGGACCTTGGGTTTTATTCGGGCATGCTCTCTCGGTTCAACAATGGAAGCCTGGAGTTTGTCCCTCCCAAGGTAAGGTCACCAGAGCTGTTACATGGATTCGTTTTCCTGAACTTTTCATTGCTCGTTATCATCCCCTGATCCTCTCCGCATTGGGGAATCAAGTGGGGCTTACGGTGAAAATCGATGAGACGACGTTGCAGATGCAGCGAGGACGGTTTGCGCGAGTTGTTGTTGATATAGACCTCACCGTCCCCTTACGCACTACTGTTGAACTTGATGGAGAGACGGTGGCGGTGGCTTACGAAGGACTCCCGTCGATATGCTTCACATGTGGTATGGTCGGCCATGAGTCCTCTAAATGTGCGTCGCTACAACCAGACCTCACCGCTTCTTCACCAGCGAATTCGGGACAGGGCACTGATTCCACAACCTCCCGCAGGCCGGAGGGTCACGGGTAAGCCAGTACGCAGGAGCTACGGGCTACTGGATATGGCCCTTGGATGGTGGTGCAACGGCGTCCTCCTCCTGCTTCCTTACAACGTCACGCTCATCGACAAGCTAGCAAGCACCAGACAACTCAGAAGGTGGGCGGCTCAAGATATACAGTTTTGTCAGGGCTAAAGAACAGAGACAACGACACAACTATTGAGGGGGATGCCATTGTGCAGCTAGACTTGACAGGGAAAGGTAGCCGTTTGCACCTAACTGAACTAGTGAATATGGGCTTTGCTAAAGGTAACGATGGGTTCACATCCCAGCTTCGTCCAAGACATACACGGGCTAATACCAAAGGCAAATCCAAAGTGAATCCCCCGTCCGTTAATATTACCAGCCCACTGTCAGTCAATCGTCAACCGGTAGGAGACATCTGCATAACTGAGGTACCTTTGTTACCTACAGCCCAGGATAATCATCTAGCTATTAATATAGTTTCACATTCTGAGATGATTTGTGAGCATTCTCTTTTAACGCCTAAAGCTATCGGAACTTCAGATAATTGCCCCATGCAGGAAGTTTCAAACCTTATAGATAGGGCAGGTAGCTCACAGATGCCCGCCTTATTAGCTCCCTCTGAACATCCTGACGGCTCAGCGGCGGATTTAACAACGATTCCGACTGTGGTGCAAACGATGGAGATCTCAGAGAGTGATAACACGGGCACACTCTTAGATAACGTTCCTGTACACTCAGATGTACTGATGCCCGAACAACGCCTTAGTATTTGATGTCAATTCTCTTATGGAATTGTCAAGGCATGGGAGGCAAGAATATCCAGGTAATCTTACGTAATTACATACGTATGTACCGCCCTGATGTTCTAGTTTTATTTGAACCTCGTATTAGCGGGCCTAGGGCTAGTACAGTGATTAGGAAGTTAGGGTTCGATTTCTCATTCAAGGTCGAAGCTGTCGGTTTTTCCGGTAAGATTTGGCTACTCTGGAACACTGGTTTTGAGGTCTCAGTAGTCATCACTCATCGACAATTCATTCACACGATCGTCAAGCATGGTGACCTTTCTTTTAATTTTACGCCAGTCTATGATAGTCCTCAAATTCCATCTCAAAAAGTTCTTTGGCGACTATTAGGGTGGATCGAATCCTTTACGTCGGGCCCCTGGTTGGTGGGGGGCGATTTTAATGCTAAATTAAAGGCTTCTAATAAAATCGGGGGAGCGTCGACCACTCGTATAGTGAACCCTCAATTTAGGGATTGGGTTAATCAGGGGGAGCTTCATGATTTGGGCTTTTTGGGATCGAAATTCACTTGGCGCCGAGGTTTGACGCAAGCTCGCCTCGACCTGGTGTTTGGCTCGACTGCTTGGCTGAGAGCTTTTCCCCTTATGGTCAATCAACACTTTCCCTTTTTGGGCTCTGATCATCGTCCCTTGTTGGTTCATATCAATCAATCCCCCTCCCAGGCTCCGCAGTCTACCGGCTTCCGTTTTCAAAACGCTTGGTTAACTAATCCGGGTTTTAACGAGGTGGTGGCCACCCATTGGATTCCGGAGAACGAAACATTTAGTCTTTCTCTGGCCACTTTCGCTAGTCACCTCTCGCTTTGGAACCAGGAGGTTTTTGGTAATATCTTCTATCGCAAAAAATGGTTGTTGGCCCGGCTTAAGGGCATTCAACGTGCGATCCAAACTGACCGATCAGACGAGCTGTTGGATTTAAAACAACGTTTGAGCAATGATCTTGTTCACGTTTTATGTGAGGAAGAAATCTTCTGGCATCAATGAGCCAAATGCGACTGGATATCCAAGGGTGACCGTAATACTAGGTATTATCATACTGTCACTCTTGCCAAAGGGAAGAAATTGCACATTGATCGTCTCTTGGATGACACAAGGGCTCTAATGTCGGGTTATGATCAACTCAGCACATTAGTGCAGAATTTTTTCATTCAATTATACACTCTTGACACCGCGGTTTGTGATCCTTTACCTTCCTCTGGTAGCTTTCCCTACCTTTCCGCCGACCGACGTCATGACCTTGATCATCCAATCCATGCTACTGAAATCCGGCAGACTGTGTTCGCCATCAATCCGCATAAAGCCATGGGCGTGGATGGCTTCAATGCTCTTTTCTTTCAAAATCAATGGGATCAGGTTGGTCATACAGTGATCACTTTGATTCACGACATTTTTAGCCGAGGTCACTGGGAGCAGGAATTAAACCGAACCATCTTGGTCTTAATTCCTAAAATTCCTACTCCTGTTAGCATCACTCAGTTTCGACCCATTAGCCTCTATACGGTGCTTTATAAAGTGATCGCTAAAATTATTGTGAATCAGTTGAAACCGCATATGGATTACCTTGTTATGGAGAATCAATGTAGCTTTATTCCTGGCCGTCAGATCACAGATAACATAATCATTGCTTAGGAAGTAATACATTCGATGAGGAAGAAAAAAGGCAAAAAAGGGTACTTTGCGCTGAAGGTGGACCTTGAGAAAGCTTACGACAGGCTTCGTTGGGATTTCATACACGATACCCTCACTGAGGTTGGGATCCCTCCCACTCTCATCAGGGTCATTATGAAGTGTGTGACGACGGTGTCTTTCCAGGTTGCTTGGCAAGGCTCTCTCTCGGACCCTTTTACGCCTTCCTGTGGCATTCGTCAAGGGGATCCTCTTTCATCCTATCTGTTTGTGCTCTGCATGGAATGCTAAGGTCACCTTATTTCCCAGGCGGTTACTCAAGGACAGTGGTGACCTATTCATTTGGGCCCTTCGGGACCCCCCTTATCCCATCTATTTTTCGCGGATGACTTAGTTCTCTTCGGCGAGGCTACTCTAGAGCAGACGCAAGTTATCACTCAGATTCTGGACACATTTTGTCGAGCCTCTGGGCAATGCATTAACTTTACTAAAACTCGGATATTTTTTTCTCAGAATGTTCTGAATCTTACTGCGTGACATTTAAGTCAGGCACTGCAAGTTAGTCCAACCAACAACCTGGGGAGATATTTGGACGTCCCTTTGATTCATGAGCGTATAACTCGTAATACCTATCAATATGTTTTGGATAAGGCGCAAAAAAAGTTGACCGGGTGGAAATCTCGGATGTTATGTTTAGTCGGTCGGGTTACCCTCACTCAATCTGTCATTTCAGCTCTGCCTATCTTCACCATGCAAACGGTACGGCTTTCTCGTCACCTATGTGACGATCTGGAAAAAATTATGTGCGACTTCATTTGGGGGTCGCACGAAGATCAAAGGAAAATTCATCTGGTAAGTTGGGAGGAAGTGTGTCAACCCAAGCATGCCGGGAGATTAGGACTTAAGCGCATTCGATCGATGAACGATGCACTCCTTATGAAACTCAGATGGGACTTGATTACTAAACCCCAGGCTCTTTGGGTACAGATCCTGAGGGCAAAATACAGGTTTGACACGGTTCATTTACCATCGACTATCGATAGGCTAGGCGCGTCAATTACTTGGCAAGGGATTACAGCGACTGGAATCTTATCCGTCAGGGTGCTCGCTGGCAATTAGGAAATGGGAGACGCATTCTTTTCTGGCTGGATCACTAATTAGAGGCTTGGGGCCCTCTCTATTTAGTGACTCATCTCGACATCCCTAACCACCTGCTTAATGCTACAATTTTTGATTTTCAAGATGAGCATGGTAGTTGGAATTCGCAGTTATTCCAAAATTATCTTCCAGCTACCGTGTGTATGACTATTGCATCCATCACTATCAATGACGGTGTGGAGGATAGTTTGATCTGGGGTCAAACTTTGAATCAGAATTCACTGTAGCTTCTGCCTATGCGCTTATCGAAAATTTCAATACTGATGTCTTAAACAGACATTGGGAGACTATATAGAAGTGGGCGGGACCATAACGTATCTGATCTTTTCTCTGGCTGGTGGTTAAGAGGAAGTTGTTAACCAACAAGCAACGGGTGTCTCGGCATCTGACCGGCACGGCTGGCTGTCATTTCTGTGGTCAAGAGGAGTCAACCCTTCATACTTTACGGGACTGTTCTCGAGTCAAATCCTGCTGGCACAAATTTCCTTCTTCTCTCGTTGGAGGGGACTTTTTCAGTCAGGAGGAAGGCACCTGGTTTAGTTTTAATCTTAACCATCGCAGGCTCCTGAATCAAGTAGAGTGGACTACTATTATTGGGGTCGCCTGTTGGTTTCTTTAGAAATGGCGGAATCACAGCATTTTTGAGACGGGTTTTGTTTGGCCTATCAACGGTCATTCCATTGTTATGGATTATACTCATTGGATCTTACGAGCCAGTGCGCTGGAAAACCAGGTTTTTCCATTTCAGGGGCTACCTTTGGGGACTTTAGTCCAATGGACTAAACCCCTGGACGGGTGGGTCAAGCTTAATACAGATGGTACTGTGGCACTGGGCTCTAATCTTGCTTCCGCAGGCGGGATTCTCAGAAACTGCCAGAGGCACTGGTGTGGCAACTTTTTACAACATATCGGAGTCGGCGACCCTTTAATGGAGGAACTCTATGGTATGTACTCTGGGATGTTACTGGCGTGGGATCGGGGATATCGTCGTGTGATCGTGGAAGTGGACTCGTTAGAGGTCATTAATATTCTTTCTTCCTGCTTGAATGATCTCACTGAGTATCCTTTTTTGGTGTCAGGTATTCGTGATTTGCTACGTCGAGATTAGGACGTGCGATTGGAGTATACGCCTCACGAAGGGAATCAGTGTGCAGATCGTATGGCATACCTAGCTTCTTTCGCAATGTCGGGCCTGCATACTCTTCTAAAACCTCCCCCGAGCATTTTGGATGCACTTCAGCAAGGCACCCTTTATCATCGACCCCTCTATAGGGGTCTCGACTCGATGCACTAGTTATTTTTGTTTTCTTTCCCTTGTAAAAAAAATCTACGCTAAATTCTCTTACGATAGTGCATCTTGAAAGCTCTTATTATTCCAGCAACACAAGGTTGAATTTTTGATGTCATGTTGGGTGACAAGAAGAACAACTCAACATTATATAACCCTTCACATCTTGGATGTGCTGGACAATTATCTACCACAAACAAAATTTTTCTACCATACATTTTTATCAAACCAACGAATATATTCATCAAAGAGCACACTTGTCATCCAAGCTCTTTTGTTGGCACGATAGTGACAATTCAAGCTATTCATGTTAACATTCTTGAAGCAACGTGGCTTTGCATAATTTCCAATAATCCATAATGGGATTTTTTCAGAGCCATCCTCATTGCAACAAATAACAATTGTTAGCCTTTCTTTGTCTTGTTTTCTTCCTTCAAGTTGCTTCGTAGCAAGAGAATGATCAGCTTGTAACCTGTAAAACAAACTAGTTTCATCCATATTAAAAACATCTTTCATAGGGAACTTATCTATTTTTTCCCTTATAGACTCCAATTGCTTCTCCATGTCTTGTATATCAATCAAACCACTCTCTCTGAAACGATGAAATGACTTGATACTGTGTCATAGCTTGAAATTCTCAAGCCAACCTTGAGAAAATTTGTGCTCAGAATTTTGTTGAGGGTATAGAAGTTTCATTGTATCTCTTACCTTCTCCAAAATTAGCTATCCGGTCATATTCACACGATCTTGGTACTAGAGAAACCACTCATAAACAACCTTCTACATATCTGAAAATTTGGCTAGTTTGTGCCACTTGATATCCGTTCCTTTTTCTAGGTTGACCGAAAAATACTCAGCCGATCGTTTGAGTGTGTTTGAGATTATACCTTTATTAACTTTCAAATGAAACTTTTCTTCAAGCCACAATTACAAATCTTTTTGAGTGCATATCGAATGATATCTCTTGTACTCACATAATTCTTTGCGTATTTAATCCGTCATTGTTGATTTCGTGACACCTTTTAGATGAGAAGCCATTATTGGGTGTGGTTTCAAGAAATTTTCTATCTTGTTTATCAAGTATTTTCTATCTCCATCATACGCATATGCAAATTGAATGTTTTTAGTAAAAATAAAATGAATAATACTTAATTATTAAGAAACAATGAACATTATGTATTAGTTTTCATTAATATTATCTACAATGAATCTATGTTTTAGATTCATTCAATTAATATGAAACATGAATTTTTCTAAGATACAATGTTTTTTGATGATCAAAATTTAACTTCAATCAATTACAAAAATCTCTTTAAATTAATAAATACTAATTTATCAATTAATTAATATCTTTATAAAATAATAAATATCATAATCCCAACAATATTAATTTATAAAGATTTTACTGAATTATCATATGACCAAACAAGTGGTCCAGACCCCTCCCTTAAGACTCTCCTCTAGGGGAGGTCTTGAGTTCGAGTCACCGCAAAGGAGGTGAAA
>JANZLC010042030.1:0-16744 GCA_026413385.1 Erythroxylum gracilipes
AACAGAAAATGCATATCAAAATTTGTTCTAGCCTGATCAATGATCAACCGACCTCTGATTAGGATCAAATTTTAGTATGTTGTTCATTAGTCTTGCCTCTTAACATCCAAAGTGAGAATCTAATTTGGAGCTATCTGAGTTAGTATTTTCTGTATAGCATTTCTTGTATACGAGTTTGTATTATGTCATATTTTGTGATGATTATTAGATTTTTTGCGAAAGAGAAAGCTGCCCAAAATATGAGAAAATACATATCAAAATTTCTCCAGCCTGATCGATGATCAATCGACCTCTGATCGAGATGAAATTTTAGTACGTTGTTCCTGAGTCTTGCCTCTTGACATCCAACGGTTAGAATTTGATTTAGAGCTATCTAACTTAGTATTTTTTGTCTAGCATTTCTTGTATACAAACTTGTATTATGTCATATTTTGTGATGATTATTAGAATTTTTTTGTCAAAGAGAAAGCTGCCCAAAAAAAGAGAAAATGCATATCAAAATTTTCTTAAGCCTGATCGATGATCAATCAACCTCTGATCGAGATGAAATCTTAGTACGTTGTTCCTGAGCCTTGCCTCTTGACATCCAATCGTTATAAACTGATTTGGAGCTATCTAACCTAGTATTTTCGGTCTAGTATTTCAAGTATACGAGTTTGTATTATGTCATATTTTGAGATGATTATTAGATATTTTTTTCAAAGAGAAAGACGCCTAAAAAAGTAAAAAGTGCATATCAAGATTTTCTCCAGGCTGTTCGATGATCAATCGACCTATGATCGAGATGTAATCTTGGTACGTTGTTCCTGAGTCTTGCCTCTTAATATCCACTGGTTATAATCTGATTTAGAGCTCTCTAACTTAGTATTTTCTGTCTAGTATTTCTCGTATATGAGTTTGTATTTTGTCATTTTTTGTGATGATTATCAGATTTTTTTCTCAAAGAGAAAGGTGCACAAAAAAGGATAAAATGCATATCAAAATTTACTCCAGCCTAATCAACGTTCAACAGACCTCTGATCGAGGTAAAATTTTAGTATGTTATTCCTGAGTCTTGTCTCTTGGCATCCATCCGTTAGAATCTGATTTGGAGCTCTCTAACTTAGTTTTTTCTGTCTAGCATTTCTTGTATAAGTGTTTATATTATGTCATATTTTCTGATGATGATTATATTTTTTTGTCAAAGAGAAATATGCCCAATAAAAGAGAAAATGCATATCAAAATTTGCTCTAGCCTGATCGATGATCAACCGACCTCTGATCAGGATGGAATTTTAGTATGTTGTTCCTGAGTCTTGCCTCTTGACATCCAACCGTTAGAATCTGATTTGGAGCTATTCAACTTAGTATTTTCTGTCTAGCATTTCTTGTATACGAGTTTGTATTATGTCATATTTTGCGATGGTTATTAGATTTTTTTTGTCAAAGAGAAAGGTGCCCAAAAAAAGAGAAAATGCATATCAAAATTTGCTGCAGCCTGATCGATGATCTATCGACCTCTAATCGAGACGAAATCTTAGTGCGTTGTTCCCTAGTCTTGCCTTTTGACATCCAATGGTTATAATGTAATTTGGAGTTATCTAACTAAGAAGTTTTTTTGTCTAGCATTTCTTGTATACGAGTTTGTATTATGTCATATTTTGCGATGATTAGTAAATTTTTTTGTCAAAGAGAAAGGTGCCGAAAAAAAGAAAAAATGCATATCAAAATTTGCTCCAACCTGATCAATAATAAATCGACCTCTGATCAAGATTAAATCTTAGTACGTTGTTCCTGAGTCTTGCCTTTTCACATCCAATGGTTAAAATCCGATTTCCTGTATATGAGTTTGTATTATGTCATATTTTGTAATGATTTTTAGATTTTTTTGTCAAAGAGAACGGTGCCCAAGAAAAGAGAAAATGTATATCAAAATTTGCTTCAGCGTGATCGATGATTAATCAACCCCTGATCGAGATGAAATCTTAGTACGTTGTTCTTGAGCCTTGCCTCTTGACATCTAAACGTTATAAGCTAATTTGGAACTATCTAAATTAGTATTTTCCGTTTAGCATTTCATGTATACGAGTTTGTATTATGTCATATTTTGTGATGATTATTAGATTTTTTTGGTCAAAGAGAAAAATGCCTAAAAAAGGAAAAAGCGCATATCAAAATTTTCTCCAGCTTGATCGATGATCAATCGACCTCTGATGGAGACAAATTTTTATTACATTATTCTTGAGTCTTGCCTCTTGACATTCAACGGTTAAAATCTAATTTGGAGTTCTCAAACTTAGGATTTTCTGTCTAGTATTGCTCGTATACGAGTTTGTATTATGTCATATTTTATGATAATTATTAGATTTTTTTGTCAAAGAGAAAGCAGCCCAAAAAAAGAGAAAATGCATATCAAAATTTCCTCTGTCCTGATCGATGATCAACTGACCTCTGATCGGGATGAAATTTTTGTATATTGTTCTTGAGTCTTGCCTCTTAACATCCAATGGTTAGAATCTGATTTGGAGCTCTCTAACTTATTATTTTCTATCTAACATTTCTTATATACGAGTTTGTATTATGTCATATTTTGTGATGATTATTAGATTTTTTTGTCAAAGAGAAAGCTGCCCAAAAAAAGAGAAAATGCATATCAAAATTTGCTCCAGCCTGATTGATGATCAATCGACCTCTGATCGAGATGAAATCTTAGTACGTTGTTCCTAAGTCTTGCCTCTTGACATCCAATGGTTATAATTTGATTTTGAGCTCCCTAACTTAGTATTTCCTGTCTAGCATTTCTTATATACGAGTTTGTATTATGTCATATTTTGTGATGATTATTAGATTTTTTTGTCAAAGAGAAAGTTGCCAAAAAAAAGAGAAAATGCATATCAAAATTTCTTCAGCCTGATCGGTAATCAATCGACCCCTGATAGGGATGAAATTTTAGTACGTTGTTCCTGAGTTTTGCGTCTTGACATCCAACGGTTTGAATCTGATTTGGAGCTCTCTAACCTAGTATTATCTATCTACCATTTCTTATATACGGGTTTGTGTTAAGTCATATTTTGCAATGATTATTATATTTTTTTTGTAAGAGAAAGGCACCCGAAAAAAGAGAAAATGCATATCAAAATTTGCTCCAGCCTAATCGTTGACCATTGACCTCTGATCAGGATGAAATTTTAGTATGTTGTTCTTGAATCTTGCGTCTTGACATCCCAACGGTTAGAATCTGATTTGGGGCTATCTAATATAGTATTTTTTGTCAAGTATTTCTCGTATATGAGTTTGTAATATATCATATTTTGGGGTGATTATCAGATTTCTTTTGTCAAAGAGAAAGATGCCCAAAAAAGGAAAAAGTGCATATCAAAATTTGCTTCAGCCTAATCGATCATCAATTGACCTCTGAAAAAGTGCATATCCTAAGTCTTGCCTCTTGGAATCCAACGGTTGGAATCTGATTTGGAGCTCTCTAACTTAGTATTTTCTGTGTAGCATTTCTTGTGTACGAGTTTCTATTATGTCATATTTTGTGATGATCATTAGATTTTTTTGTCAAAGAGAAAGCTGCTCAAAAAAAGAGAAAATGCATATCAAAATTTTCTCCAGCTTGATCAATAGTCAACCGAGCTCTGATCGGGATAAAATTTTAGTATGTTATTTCTGAGTCTTGCCTCTTGACATCCAACCGTTAGAATCTGATTTGGAGCCCTCTAACTTAGTATTTTCTGTCAAGCATTTCTCGTATATGAGTTTGTATTATGTCATAATTTCTGATGATTATTAGATTTTTTTTGTCAAAGAGAAAGCTGCCCAAAAAAAGAGAAAATGCATATCAAAACTTGTTGCAGCCTGATCGATGATCAACAGACCTCTGATTGGGATGAAATCTTAGTATATTTTTCTTAAGACTTGCCTCTTGACATCCAACGGTTAGAATATGATTTGGAGCTCTCTAACTTAGTATTTTTTGTCTACTATTTCTTGTATACGAGTTTGTATTATGTCATATTTTGTGATGATTATTAAATTTTTTTTGTCAAAGATAAAGGAGCCAAAAAATAGAGAAAATGCATATCAAAATTTGCTCCAGCCTAATCGATGACCAATCAACCTTTGATCGAGATGAAATTTTAGTACGTTGCTCCTGATTATTGCCTCTTGATATCCAACAGTTAGAATCAGATTTGGAGCTCTCTAACTTAGTATTATTTGTCTAGCATTTCTTGTATATGAGTTTGTATTATGTCCTATTCTGTGATGATTTTTAGATTTTTTTTGTCAAAGAGAAAGCTGCCCAAATAAGGAGAAAACGTATATAAAAATTTGTTTTAGAATAATTGATGATCAATCGACCTATGATCGGGGTGAAATTTTAGTCTGTTGTTCCTGAGTCTTGCCTCTTTACATCCAACGGTTAGAATCTGAATTGGAGCTCTGTAACTTAGTATTTTCTGTCTAGTATTTCTCGTATACGAGTTTGTATTAGGTCATATTTTGTGATGATTATTAGATTTTTTTTGTCGAAGAGAAAGATGCCCAAAAAAGGAAAAAGTGCATATCAAAATTTCTTCCAGAATGATCGATGATCAATCGACTTCTGATTGGGGTGAAATTTTAGTATGTTGTTCCTGAGTCTTTCCTCTTGACATCTAACGGTTAGAATCTGATTTGGAGCTCTCTAACTTAGTATTTTCTGTCTAGTATTTCTTGTATACAAGTTTGTATTATGTCATATTTTGTGATGATTATTAGATTTTTTTTTGGTCAAAGAGAAAGATGCCCAAAAAAAGAAAAACCGCTTATCAAAATTTACTCCATCATCGATGAACGACCAACCGACCTCTGATTCTTGCCTCTTGAAATCCAACGGTTATAATATGATTTGGAGCTCTCTAACTTAGTATTTTCTGTCTAGTATTTCTCATATACGAGTTTGTATTTTGTCATATTTTGTGATGATTATTAGATTATTTTTGTCCAAGAGAAAGATGCCCAAAAAAAAGTGCATATCAAAATTTGCTCCAGCCTAATCGATGATAAATCGACCTCTGATCGGGATGAAATTTTAATATGTTGTTCCTGAGTATTGCCTCTTGACATTCAACAGTTAGAATATGATTTGGAACTCTCTAACTTAGTATTTTTTGTCCAGTATTTCTCCTATATGAGTTTGTATTATGCCCTATTTTGTGATGATTATTATATTTTTTTTCAAAGAGAAAGATGCCCAAAAAAAGAGAAAATTTTGCTCTAGCCTGATCGATGATCAACCGACCTCTGATTGTGATGAGATTTTAGTATGTTGATCTTGAGCCTTGCCTCTTGACATCCAAAGTTTAGAATCTAATTTGGAGCCCTCTAAGTTAGAATTTTCTATCTAGCATTTCTTATATACGATCTTGTATTGTGTCATATTTTGTAATGATGATTAGATTTTTTGTGTCAAAGAAAAAAGTGCCCAAAAAAGAGAAAGTGCATATAAAAAATTTTTGTAGCCTCGATCGATAACCAACTGACCTCTGATCGGGATGAAATTTTAGCACGTTGTTCCTGATTCTTGCCTATTGTCAGCCAATGGTTAGAATATGATTTGGAGCTCTCTAACTTAGTGTTTTTTGTCTAGTATTTCTTATATACAAGTTTGTATTATGTCATATTTTGTGAAGATTATTAGATTTTGTTTGTAAAAGAGAAAGATGCCCAAAAAAAGAAAAAGTGCACAAAAAAATTTGCTCCTGCCTGATCGATGATCAATCGACCTCCGATCGTGATGAAATTTGAATACGTTGTTCCTGAGTCTCTTGCCTCTTGACATCCAACGGTTAGAATGTGATTTAGAACTCTCTTGCCTCTTGCATTATGTCATATTTTGTGATTATTATTAGATTTTTTTTGTCAAAGAGAAAGGTGCCCAAAAAAAGAGAAAATGCATATAAAAATTTGCTCCAGACTGATCAATAATCAACCGACCTCTAATCGTGATGAAATTTTGGTATGTTGATCTTGAGTCTTGCCTCTTGACATCCAATGGTTAGAATCTGATTTTTAGCCCTCTAAGTTAGATTTTTCTATCTAGTATTTCTTGTTTACGAGCTTGTATTCTGTCATATTTTGTAATGATTATTAGATTTTTTGTGTCAAAGAGAAAAGTGCCCAAAAAAGAGAAAGTGCTTATAAAAATATGCTCTGGCCTCGATCGATAACCAACCGATCTCTGATCGGGATGAAAATTTAGTATGTTGTTCTGGATTCTTGCCTACTGTTAGACAATGGTTAGAATATGATTTGGAGCTTTCTAACTTAGTGTTTTCCGTCTAGTATTTCTTTGGTTACAATTTTGTATTATGTCATATTTTGTGATGATTATTAGAGTTTGTTTGTAAAAGAGAAAGATGCCCAAAAAAAGAAAAAGTGCACATAAAAATTTGCTCCAGCTTGATCGATGATCAATCGACCTCTGATCTGGATGAAATTTTAGTACTTTTTTTCCTGAGTCTTGCCTCTTGACATCCAACGGTTAGAATATGATTTGGAGCTCTCTAACTTAGTATTTTCTGTCTAGTATTTCTCGTATACGAGTTTGTATTATGTCATATTTTTTGATGATTATTATATTTTTTTGTGAAAGAGAAAGATGCCCAAAAAAACAAAAGCGCTTATCAAAATTTGCTCCAGCCTAATCTATAATCAATCGACCTCTGATTGGGATGAAATTTTAATACGTTGTTCCTGAGTCTTGCCTCTTGACATCCAACAGTTAGAATGTGATTTGGAGCTCTTTAACTTAGTATTTCTTGTCCAGTAATTCTCCTATACGAGTTTGTATTATGTCATATTTTGTGATGATTATTAGATTTTTTTTGTCCAACAGAAAGGTGCCCAAAAAAAGAGAAAATGCATAGAACAATTTGCTCTAGCCTGATCGATGATCAACCGACCTCTGATCGTGATGAAATTTTAGTATGTTGATCTTGAGTCTTGCCTCTTGACATCCATTGGTTAGAATCTGATTTGGAGCCCTCTAAGTTAGAATTTTCTATCTATCATTTCTTGTATACGAGCTTGTATTGTGTCATATTTTGTAATGATGATTAGATTTTTTGTGTCAAAGAGAAAAGTGCCCAAAAAAGAGAAAGTGCATATAAAAATTTGCTCTATCCTAGATCGATAACCAACCGACCTCTGATCGGGATTAAATTTTAGTATGTTGTTCCTGATTTTTGCCTATTGTCAGCAAATGGTTAGAATATGATTTGGAGCTCTCTAACTTAGTGTTTTTTGTCTAGTATTTCTTGTATACGAGTTTGTGTTATATCATATTTTGTGATAATTATTAGATTTTGTTTGTAAAAGAGAAGGATGCCCAAAAAAAAAGTGCACATAAAAATTTGCTCCATCCTGATCGATGAGCAATCGACCTCTGATAGTGATGAAATTTTAATACGTGTTTCCTGAGTCTTGCCTCTTGACATCCAACGGTTAGAATGTGATTTGGAACTCTTTAACTTAGTATTATCTGTCTAGTATTTCTCGTATATGAATTTGTATTATGTCATATTTTGTGATTATTATTAGATTTTTTTTGTCCAGGAAAAAGGTGCCCAAAAAAGAGAAAATGCATATAAAAATTTGCTCCAGCCTGATCAATCATCAACCGACCTTTGATCGTGATGAAATTTTGGTATGTTGATCTTGAGTCTTGCCTCTTCACATCCAATGGTTAGAAATTGGATTATTAGATTTTTTTTGTAAAAGAGAAAGATGCCCAAAAAAAGAAAAAGTGCACATAAAAATTTGCTACAGCCTGATCGATGATCAATCGACCTCTGATCGGGATGAAATTTTAGTACTTTTTTTCCTGAGTCTTGCCTCTTGACATCCAAGGGTTAGAATATGATTTGTAGCTCTCTAACTTAGTATTTTCTGTCTAGTATTTCTCGTATACGAGTTTGTATTATGTCATATTTTGGGATGATTATTATATTATTTTTGTCAAAGAGAAAGATGCCCAAACAAACAAAAGTGCATATAAAAATTTTCTCCAACCTAATCGATCATCAATCAACTTCTGATCGGGATGAAATTTTAATACGTTGTTCCTGAGTCGTGCCCCTTGACATCCAACGGTTAGAATATGATTTGGAGCTCTCTAACTTAGTATTTTCTGTTTAGTATTTCTCGTATACGAGTTTGCATTATGTCATATTTGTGATGATTATTAGATTATTTTTGTGAAAGAGAAAGATGCCCAAAAAAATAAAAACGATTATCAAAATTTGCTCCAGCCTAATCTATAATCAATCAACCTCTGATTGGAATGAAATTTTAATATGTTGTTCCTGAGTCTTGCCTCTTGACATCCAACGGTTAGAATGTGATTTGGAGCTCTTTAACTTAGTATTTCTTGTCCAGTAATTCTCGTATTTGAGTTGATATTATGTCATATTTTGTGATGATTATTAGATTTTTTTGTCCAACAAAAAAGGTGCCCAAAAAAAGAGAAAATGCATAGAAAAATTTACTCTAGCCTGATCGATGATCAACCGACCTCTGATCGTGATGAAATTTTAGTATGTTGATCTTGACTCTTGCCTCTTGACATCCATTGGTTAGAATCTGATTTGGAGCCTTCTAAGTTAGAATTTTCTATCTATCATTTCTTGTATGCGACCTTGTATTGTGTCATATTTTGTAATGATGATTATATTTTTTTTGTCAAAGAGAAAAGTGCCCAAAAAAGAGAAAGTTCATATAAAAATTTGCTCTATCCTAGATCTATAACCAACCGACCTCTGATCGGGATTAAATTATAGTATGTTGTTCCTGATTTTTGCCTATTCTCAGCAAATGGTTAGAATATGATTTGGAGCTCTCTAACTTAGTGTTTTTTGTCTAGTATTTCTTGTATACGAGTTTGTGTTATATCATATTTTGTGATAATTATTAGATTTTGTTTGTAAAATAGAAGGATGCCAAAAAAAAGTGCACATAAAAATTTGCTTCAGCCTGATCGATGATCAATCGACCTCTGATAGTGATGAAATTTTAATACGTGTTTCCTGAGTCTTGCCTCTTGACATTCAACTGTTAGAATATGATTTGGAGCTCTCTAACTTAGTATTTTCTGTCTAGTATTTCTCGTATACAAGTTTGTATTATGTCATATTTTGTGATGATTATTAGATTATTTTTATCAAAGAGAAAGATGCCCAAACAAACAAAAGTGATATCAAAATTTGTTCCAGCCTAATCGATGATCAATTAACCTCTGATCGGGATGAAATTTTAATACGTTGTTCCTGAGACTTGCCTCTTGACATCCAACAGTTAGAATATGATTTGGAGCTCTCTAACTTAGTATTTTCTGTCCAGTATTTCTCGTTTATGAGTTTGTATTATGTTATATTTTGTGACGAATATTAGATTTTTTTGTCAAAAAGAAAGGTGCCACAAAAAAGAGAAAATGCATATCAAAATTTGCTCTAGCCTGATCAATGATCAACCGACCTCTGATCGTGATAAAATTTTAGTATGTTGATCTTGAGTCTTTCCTCTGAACATCTAATGGTTAGAATCTGATTTGGAGCCCTCTAAGTTAAAATTTTCTATCTAGCATTTTTTGTATACGAGCATGTTTTGTGTCATATTTTGTAATGATTATTAGATTTTTTGTGTCAAAGAGAAAAGTGCCCAAAAAAGAGATAGTGCATATAAAAATTTACTCTAACCTCGATTGATAACCAACCGACCACTGATCGGGATGAAATTTTTGTATGTTGTTCCTGATTCTTGCCTATTGTCTGCCAATGGTTAGAATATGATTTGGAGCTCTCTAACTTAGTGTTTTCTGTCTAGTATTTCTTATTTACGAGTTTGTGTTATATCATATTTTGTGATAATTATTATATTTCGTTTCTAAAAGAGAAAGATGCCCAAAAAAAGAAAAAGTGCGCATAAAAATTTGCTCCAGCCTGATCGATGATCAATCGACCTCTGATCGAGATGAAATTTTAATACGTTATTCCTGAGTCTTGCCTCTTGACATCCAACATTAGAATCTGATTTGGAGCTCTCTAACTTAGTATTTCCTGTCTAGTATTTCTTATATACGTGTTTGTATTATGTCATATTTTGTGATCATTATTATATTTTTTTTGTCAAAGAGAAAGGTGCCCAAAAAAAGAGAAAATGCATATCAAAATTTGCTGCAGCCTGATCGATGATCAACTAATCCCTGATCGAGATGAATTTTTTGTCTAGTATTTCTCGTATATGAGTTTGTATTATGTCATATTTTGTGATGATTATTAGATTTTTTTGTCAAAGAGAAAGATGCCCAAAAAAAGAAAAAGTGCATATCAAAATTTGCTCCTGCCTAATCGATGATCAATCGACCTCTGATCGAGATGAAATTTTAGTATGTTGTTCCTGAGTCTTGCTTGTTGACATCCAATGGTTAGAATATGATTTGGAGCTCTCTAACTTGGTATTTTCTGTCCAGTATTTCTCATATACGAGTTTGTATTATGTCATATTTTGTGATGATTATTAGATTTTTTTTGTCCAAGAGAAAGGTGCCAAAAAAAAGAGAAAATGCATATCAAAATTTGCTCCATCCTGATCGTTGATCAACCGACTTCTTGTCGGGATAAAATTTTAGTATGTTGTTCCTGAGTCTTGCCTCTTGACATATAACGGTTAGAATCTGATTTGGAGATCTCTAACTTCGTATTTTCTGTCTAGTATTTCTTGTATACGAGTTTATATTTTGTCAAATTTTATGATGATTATTAGATTTTTTTCAAAGAAAAAGCTGCCCAAAAAAAGAGAAAATGCATATCAAAAATTGCCCCAGCCTGATCGTTGATCAATCGACCTCTGATTGTGATGAAATTTTTGTATGTTTTTCTTAAGCCTTGCCTCTTGACATCCAATGGCTAGAATTTGATTTGGAGCCCTCTAACTTAGAATTTTCTATCTGGCATTTCTTGTATACGAGTTTTTGTTATGTCATATTTTCTGATGATTATTAGATTTTTTGTGTCAAAGAGAAAAGTGCCCAAAAAAGAGAAAGTGCATATAAAAATTTGCTTCAGCCTCGATCGATAACCAGTCGGCATCTAATCGGGATGAAATTTTAGTATGCTGTTTCTGAGTCTTGCGTCTTGACATCCAACGGTTAGAATATGGTTTGGAGCTTTCTAACTTAGTATTTTTTGTCAATTATTTCTTATATACGAGTTTGTATTATGTCATATTTTGGGATGATTATTGGATTTTGTTTGTAAAAGAGAAAGATGCCCAATACAATAAAAAGTGAATATAAAAATTTGCTCCAGCCTGATCGATGATCAATCGACCTCAGATCGGGATTAAATTTTCATAAGTTGTTCCTGAGTCTTGCCTCTTGACATCCAACATTCGAATCTAATTTGGAGCTCTCTAGCTTGGTATTTCCTGTCGAGCATTTCTTATATACGAGTTTGTATTATGTTTTTTGTGATCATTATTAGATTTTTTTGTCAAAGGGAAAGGTGCGCAAAAAAAGAGAAAATGCATATCAAAATTTTCTCCTGCCTAATAGATGATCAACCGACCTCTGATGGGGATGAAATTTTAGTACGTTGTTCCTGAGTCTTGCCTCTTGACATCCAATGGTTAGAATCTGAGTTGGAGCTCTCTAATTAATTATTTTCTGTCTAGTATTTCTCTTATACAAGTTTGTATTATGTCATATTTTGTGATGATTATTAGGTTTTTTTCAAAGAGAAAGATGCCCAAAAAAAGAAAAAGTGCATATCAAAATTTGCTCCAGCCTGATCGATGATCAATGGACCTCTGATCGGGAAGAAATTTTAATATGTCGTTCCTGAGTCTTGCCTCTTAACATCCAACGGTTAGAATCTGATTTAGAGCTCTGTAACTTAGTATTTTCTATGTAGTATTTCTCGTATATGAGTTTCTATTATGTTATAATTTGTGATGATTATTATATTTTTGTCAAAGAGAAAGATGGCCAAAAAAGGAAAAAGTACATGTCAAAATTTACTCCAGCCTGATCGATGATTAATCAACCTCTGATTGGGATGAAATTTTAGTACGTTGTTCCTGAGTCTTGCCTCTTGACATCCAACGGTTAGAATTTGATTTGGAGCTCTCTAACTTAGAATTTTCTGTCTAGTATTTCTCTTATACGAGTTTGTATTATGTCATATTTTGTGATTCTTATTAGATTTTTTTGTCAAAGAGACAGATGCCCAAAAAAAGAAAAAGTGCAAATCAAAATTTTCTCCAGCCTAATCGATGATCAATCGACCTCTGGTCGGGATGAAATTTTAGTACGTTGCTCCTGAGCCTTGCCTCTTGACATCCAACGGTTAGAATCTGATTTGGAGCTCTCTAGCTTAGTATTTTCTGTCTAGCATTTCTTCTATACGAATTTTTATTATGTCATATTTTGTGATGATTATTAGATTTTTTTTTCAAAGAGAAAGGTGCCCAATAAAGGTGAAAATGGATGTCAAAATTTTCTCCAGCCTGATCGATGATCAATTGACCTCTGATAGGGATAAAATTTTAGTATGTTGTTCCTGAGTCTTGCCTCTTGATATTCAAACGTTAGAATCTGATTTGGAGCCGTCTAACTTAGTATTTACTTTCTAGCATTTCTTGTATATGAGTTTGTGTTATGTCATACTTTGTGATCATTATTAGATTTTTTGAGTCAAGGAGAAAGGTGCCAAAAAAAAGAGAAAATGCATATCAAAATTTGCTCTACCTGTTCGATGATAAATCGTCCTTTGATCGGGATGAAATTTTAGTTTGTTGTTCCCGAGTCTTGCGTCTTGACATCCAACGGTTAGAATCCGATATGGAGCTCTCTAACTTAGTATTTTCTGTATAGTATTTCTCGTATATGAGTTTGTATTATGTCATATTTTGTGATGATTATTAGATTTTATTGCCAAAGAGAAAGGTACCCAAAAAAAGAGAAAATGCATATCAAAATTTGCTCCAGCCTGATCGATGATCAATCGACCTTTGATAGGGACGAAATTTTAGTTTGGTGTTCCCGAGTCTTGCCTCTTGACATCCAATAGTTAGAATCCGATAAAAAGCTCTCTAATTTAGTATTTTCTGTATAGTATTTCTCGTATACGAGTTTGTATTATGTCATATTTTGTGATAATTATTAGATTTTTTTGTCAAAGAGAAAAATGCCCAAAAAAGGAAAAAATGCATATGAAAATTTGCTCCAGCTTGATCGTTGATCAACCGACCTCTGATCGTGATAAAATTTTAGTATGTTGTTCCAGAGTCTTATCTCTTGACATCCGACAGTTAGAATCTGATTTGGAGCTCTGTAACTTAGTATTTTCTGTTTAGCATTTCTTGTATATGAGTTTATATTATGTCATATTTTGTGATGATTGTTAGATTTTTTGTGTCAAATGCGCAAAAAAGAGAAAGTGCATGCAAAAATTTTCTTTAGCCTCAATCGATAACAACCCGACCTCTGATTGGGATGAAATTTTAGTATGTTGTTCCTGATTCTTGCCTCTTGGCATCCAACGGTTAGAATCTGATTTGGAGCTCTCTAACTTAGTATTTCTGTCTAGCATTTCTCGTATGCGAGTTTGTATTATGTAATATTTTGTGATGATTATTAGATTTTTTTGTCAAAGCGTGAGGTGCCCAAAAAAAGAGAAAATGCATATCAAAATTCGCTCCAACCTGATTGATGATCAACCGACCTCTGATTGTGACGGAATTTTAGTATGTTGTTCCTGAGTCTTGCCTCTTGACATCCAATGGTTGGAATCTGATTTGGAACCCTCTAACTTAGTATTTTCTGTCTAACATTTCTTGTAAACGAGCTTGTATTATGTCATATTTTGTGATGATTATTGGATTTTTTGTGTCAAAGAGAAAAGTGCCCAAAAATGTGAAAGTGCCTACAAAAAATTGCTTCAGTCTTGATTGATAACCAACCGACCTCTGATTGAGATGAAATTTTAATATGTTGTTCCTTATTCTTGCCTCTTGTCATCCAACGGTTAGAATCTGATTTAGAGCTCTCTTAGTATTTTCTGTCTAGCATTTCTTGTATGCTTGTGTTATGTAATATTTTGTGATGATTATTAGATTTTTTTGTCAAAGAGAAAGGTGCCCAAAAAAAGAGAAAATGCATATCAAAATTCGCTCCAACCTGATTGATGATCAAATGACCTCTGATCGTGATGAAATTTTAGCAAGTGGTTCCTAAGTCTTGCTTCTTAACATCCAACAGTTAGAATATGATTTGGAGCCCTCTAACTTAGTATTTTCAATCTAACATTTCTTGTATACGAGCTTATATTATGTCTTATTTTGTGATGATTATTAGATTTTGTCTCAAAGAGAAAAGTGCCCAAAAAAGAGAAAGTGCATATAAAAATTTTCGCCAGCCTTGATCCATAACTGACCGACCTCTGATCAGGATAAAATTTCAATATGTTGTTCCTGATTCTTGCCTCTTTTCATCTAACGGTTAAAATCTGATTTGGAGCACTGTAACTTAGTATTTTCTTTCTATCATTTCTTGTATACGAGTTTGTATTATGTCATATTTTGTGATGACTATAAGATTTTTTTGTCAAAGAGAAAGATGCCCAAAAAAGGAAAAAGTGTGTATCAAAATTTGTTCCAGCCTGATCAATGATCAGTTGACATCTGATCGGGATGAAATTTTATTATGTTGTTCCTGAGTCTTGCCTCTTGACATCCAACGGTTAGAATATAATTTGGAGCTCTCTAACTTAGTATTTTCTGCCTAGTGTTTCTCGTATACGAGTTTTTATTATTTCATTTTTTGTGATGATTATTAGATTTTTTTGGTCAAAGAGAAAGATGCCCAAAAAAAGAAAAAGTGCAAATCAAAATTTGCTCCAGCCTAATCGATGATCAATCGACCTCTGATTGGGATGAAATTTTAGGATGTTGTTCCTGAATCTTGCCTTTTGACCTTCAACTGTTAGATTTGATTTGAAGTCTCTAACTTAGTATTTTTTGTCTAGAATTTCTTGTATACAAATTTGTATTATGTCATATTTTATAATGATTATTAGATTTTTTTTGTCAAAGAGAAAGGTTCCCAAATAAAGAGAAAATGGATATCAAAATTTTCTCCACCTGATCGATGATAAACCGACCTCTGATCGGGATAAAATTTTAGTATGTTGTTCCCGAGTCTTTCCTCTTGACATCCAGTGGTTAGAATCTGATTTGGAGCTCTCTAACTTAGTATTTTCTTTCTAGCATTTCTTATAAACGAGTTTGTATTATGTCATATTTTATGATGATTATTAGATTTTTTTGTCAAAGAGAAAAATGCCCAAAAAAGGAAAAAATGCATATCAAAATTTGCTCCTGCCTGATCGATGATCAATCGACCTCTGATCGGGATGAAAATTTAGTATGTGTTCCTGAGTCTTGCCTATTGACAACCAACAGTTAGAATCCGATTTGGAGCTCTCTAACTTAGTATTTTCTGTCTAGTATTTCTCGTATACGAGTTTATTTTAGGTCATATTTTGTGATTATTATTAGATTTTTTTATTAAAAAGAAAGATGCCCAAAAAAGGGAAAAGTGCATATCAAAATTTGCTCCAGCCTGATCGATGATCAATCGACCTCTGATCAGGATAAAATTTTAGTACGTTGTTTCTCAGTCTTGCCTCTTGACATCCAATGGTTAGAATCTGAATTGGAGCTCTCTAACTTAGTATTTTTTGTCTAGTATTTCTCGTATACGAGTTTGTATTAGTTCATATTTTGTGATGAATATTAGATTTTTTTATTAAAGAGAAAGATACCCAAAAAAGGAAAAAGTGCATATTAAAATTTGCTCCAACCTGATCAATGATCTATCGACCTCTGATCGGGATGAAATTTTAGTACGTTGTTTCTGAGTCTTGCCTCTTGACATCCAAAGGTTAGAATCTGAATTGGAGTTCTATAACTTCGTATTTTCTGTCAAGTATTTCTCATATACGAGTTTGTATTATATCATATTTTGTGATGATTATTAGATTTTTTTGTCAAAGAGAAAGATGCCCAAAAAAAGACAAAGTGCATATCAAATTTTCCTCCAGCTTGATCGATGATCAATCGACCTCTGACCAGGATGAAATTTAAGTATGTTGTTCCTGGGACTCGCCTCTTGACATCCAGCAATTGGAATCTGATTTAGAGCTCCCTAACTTAGTCTTTCCTATCTAGCATTTCTTATATACGAGTTTGTATTATGTCATATTTTGTGATCATTATTAGATTTTTTTTTTGTCAAGGATAAAGGTGCCCAAAAAAAGTGAAAATGCATATCAAATTTTACATTAGCCTGATCGATGATCGACCGACCTTTGATTGGGATGAAATTTTGGTACATTGTTCCTGAGTCTTGCCTCTTGACATCCAACGGTTAGAATCTGATTTGGAGTTCTCTAACTTCGTATTTTCTGTCAAGTATTTCTCATATACGAGTTTGTATTATGTCATATTTTGTGATGATTATTAGATTTTTTTGTCAAAGAGAAAGATGCCCAATAAAAGACAAAGTGCATATCAAATTTTCCTCCAGCTTGATCGATGAACAATCGACCTCTGATCAGGATGAAATTTAAGTATGTTGTTCCTGAGACTCGCCTCTTGACATCCAGCAATTGGAATCTGATTTAGAGCTCCCTAACTTAGTCTTTCCTATCTAGCATTTCTT
>JANZLC010042078.1:0-16732 GCA_026413385.1 Erythroxylum gracilipes
AGTAATCGAATGGTGTCCAGCCTTGCTATAGGTGCAAAGGTATCAAAATAATCTACTCCCCACACCTGAGCATAACCCTTCACCACCAATCAAGCTTTATACTTGTTGATCGATCCATTGGCATTTAATTTAACTTTGAATATCCACTTCGCACCAACAATCTTTCTGTCATCCGGCTTATCAACTAACTACTAAGTGCCATTTTTTTTATCATATTCAGCTCCTCAATCATAGCTTTTTGCCACCGCTCATCGATTTTGCTTCTTGATAATTTGCAGGCTCAAACATAGCAACATGACATTTTTGATATATGTTAGTAAGTGATCACGTACCTCTCACTAGGATATCATCAATATTATCAGTAAGCTCTTTTTCCTCCTCTTGTGTTTGAAATGGTACATTCTTCACCTGTTCACCTTTGTCATCAGATGTCCAATTCCAAGCTTCCTCTTCCAAAAATTTCACATCTCTACTATTTATCACTTTAGTAGAATGTGGTTGATACACCCTGTATCCCTTAGAGTGCAGACTATACTTATCTCGCTTGACTTCCGGTACATGTGTATAACACACACAACCAAAAACTCTCAAGCCCTTCACTGATGGTTTAAAACCATGCCATGCTTCATATGGAGTTTTCTTATCCACTGCTGTAGTAGATAATCTGTTTAATCAGAACACTGTTATATTTACCGCCTCTGCCCAAAACATTTTTTGGCATATTTTTTCCTTGCAACAAACATTTAGCCATCTCCATTACACTTCTGTTCTTCCTTTCACTCATTCCATTCTGTTGAGGAGAATATGGAACAGTGAATTGATGTTGGACACCTGATTCTCCACATATAGATTTGAAACTTCCAGAGATATACTCTGTTCCATTATCTGATCTTATTGCTCTCAATTTTTTCCACATTCAGTCTCAACCATCCTTTTAAAATTTTAAAACACTCCTGCAACTTTAGATTTTTCTTTCAAAAAATACACCGAACACATCTTGCTGTTATCGTCAATAAATAAAATAAAATATTTGCTCCCATTCAATGAATGTTTTCACATAGGACCACAAACATCAATGTACACAAGTTGAAGTTATTCAGATGCTCTCCATGATGAACCTATAAATGGGAGTCTAGTTTGCTTACCCAAAAAACAAGTTCCGTAATTTGAGTTTTGCTACTGCATCAATGGCAGTCCATAAACTAACTTAAATTTCTGCATGTATTTAAGCCTTCTACTGTGACAGTGCCTCAACCTCTTATGCCAAACTCCAAATTCATCATACTACACTTTTAAAGCCCTCTCACTTTCTTCTTTTGGATCAAATGTGAAACACTTGGATTTCATAGGTATATTAAATAGCACTTCACTAGTGGAATAAGCAATCAAACATTTTTCATTTTCAAAAATCACCTTATATCCTCTTTGCACCAACTGACCAACACTAAGTAAATTTTGGTCTACATCAGGCACATACAACACATTTGAAATCAACTTAGATACATTAGGACCCTTAATGATTACATTACCTCTCCCTTACATAGTAATGTATTCTCCATTTCTAATTTTCACTCTAGATAAGAAACTTTTATCCAAGTCACAAAACAAACTCAAATCACTAGTCATATGATGTGTGCAGCCACTATCGACTAGCCAACTACCACTATTAACTTCTGAGTTAAAATAGGAAATAGAAAATAATTGCTCTGCCTCAGTCTGTGTTGCTTGTGGTTTTGTTGTGACTTCTTCTCTCTGCAGATGATCTCCGCATCTCCCATTTTGTGACAAAACCTACACATCATATCAAGTTTCCTCTAACACTTGTAGTGAGGATGATTATTCCTACCACAATGTTGACATGGTTCCTAAGAACCTTGTTTTCCTCTCCTGTTATGAGTGGATGCATCATAATTTCCTTCTTTTCCTCTTGATGATTTACCCTTTGATTTTTGTTATTTGCCTTGATTAAATTGCTTCTTCTTTTGTCCTTCTGTGTACACTTTTGATTTGGCTTGAAGAGCACTTTCAGTAGGCTCATCACTTCTCATCAACCTTCTTTGCTCCTGTGCCTGTAGTGTACTCAATAATTCTGCCAATTTAATCTCTGAAAGATCCTTTGCATTCTCAAGAGATGCAATGGCGGCTTCAAATTTTTCTGGTAGTGAAACTAGCAACTTTTGTACCAGCCTTTCATCCTTCATCTCTGACTCAAGAATTCGAATCCTTTTCTCCAAATCAATGAGTCTATCTGAATACTCCTTCACAGACTCATTGTCATTCATCTGCTGCCTTTCAAATTCCCTCATCAAATTTAACACTTTCATGCCTCGAACTCTCTCATCTTCTTCATATTCTTCCTTTAAAAAATTCCAGATTTCAAAGGTAGAACCAAGCCTCATGATTTTGATGAAAATTGTAGGAGAGACTGCTGCATAAAGACATGACTTTGCCTTTGCCTTTCTCATGATCTTCTCTTTCTGAAACTTCAATTGTTTCAAGGTTGGATTTTTGGGAAGCGGATCCACTGCATAATCTGACTCTACTGCTTCCCACATAATACAACCTTCCATGTAGGCTGTCATTTTTACAGCCCATGCTTGATAATTCTCACCAGCAAACACAGGTGGCGTGATTGGTGAAAAATGTCTACCACTTGCCTGCATTTTTCTTTTTTGTTAAATGTAGACAAGCCTATGATAATACCTTCACAGATCCCTTTAAGATCTATAAAGCTCTGATACCACTGTTGTTTAAGTTTATAACACTGCAGAAATAGTGCAAATCAATTCTTACATTGAAATCTCCAACAGCATACATACAAAATATCCAACAACAATAATAAAAACATAACTGTAGTTACTGACATACATAACTGCTTACACAATAACTAGTGACAAATAGATAAACTCTTTTAAAAAAACTGACATGTTAACGTACACTATTAAACCAATCTAGCAGCTTTAATCCAATACGTTAACAGATTTCAAGCTATATTTTAGCAAGTCTTCTCAAGCATTAGGTTTCTATTTGGTGTCACATATGCATTTCAACCTTTATGTTGAATTTAGAAGAAAAGACATCGAGTTTGTGATACCATGGCTAAATCGAATCTTCTGTTTTCTTAGCTTAACAGTGCTGCAGATAACAATTTGAGCAAGGAAATATATGGAAAGACCCGTGAATTAAGGTATAGCCGCATGACTGTAATCTTGTAGTCGATAGAAGCAGTTGTCACCTGTACACTACTGGTAGATAATGGAACAATGACAGACAACTGAGAGGAGAAGAGCTTCAAGAATTGAACTTTGAAGAGCTGCAACATTTAGAGGAACTACTTGCGAAGGGCTTGACCAGTGTTCGAGAAACAAAGGTTTGTACAGCTCTTGCTCCAGTTTTTCTTTACTAATTTTCTTTGGAACCTTACTAATCTACTACGTTCTCAAAAGAAGTTTCTATGTGGATCTGGGTGACAGAATCGCTAATGAGATCGGCACTTTGACAAGGAAGGTCATAGGCTTAACTTTTCGCTTTGCAAGCCATTTCTGCGGTTTCATAGTCAATAGCAAACATAATTTGAGAAGAAATTAAGCATATAATGATCAGAATCGTGGTTTCTGTTTCTCTAATTCTCTTCACCTTCTTCCCTTTATATATTTTCTTGCAGCAAATCAAACTCATGGAACAGAATCATCGTTTAAGAAATCAAGTGAGGCTGAGACATTGTCTGTTCACAGTTATTTTTTGCATACTACCTTTACCTTTGAGTTCATCTTCAATTTGGCAGGTTATAGGGTTATCAGCGGGCCAAACCCGCTGTTTATTTGAGCAAGGCCAATCATCAGACTCTAACATGATCAGTAGCAACAGCTCAGCAGCTCCTGATCAAGACACATCATTTACATTTCTTAAATTAGGGTTGGTTGGTTATAAAATTCTTTACCCTGCAACTGCGATTTAAAATTGATTCTGATTAATATCCAAAAGCTCCTGTCCAATTGGGTCAAAATTATGTAGCAGAAACTTCTGAGTATTGTACTCAGGCACTTGACTGACATGACTTCTAATTGTAAAGGTTAAATTGATAAAAATTAAAATTTAGAGACTAACGTACACCAAACTATAACTTTGAGGGACCAATTTAAGTTTTTTTTTTCCTATTATATATACACAATATATTACACTAGTTGATGTATAAAAAGAATCATTAATAGTCAGTTTATAAACAAATTGATCTAGCCCGTTAAATATTCCATTGTAGCCCAATCTTCCAAAGTCATATAGTTTCTAATCAAATTCAGCATTCAAAGAGACCAAACCCAAAGAAAGCCGAAAAGAAGTTGAAAAGTTCATTCTTTATCATTATTTCTGATAATAATACTATGAATTTAGATGCATTAGGTTGGTTGCCAATTGCCGCAATGTTTGCTTATACTTCTGCAAGGTGATGGTTGTGTAAAGAGTACTAAGCCGAAAGTATATTTACAAAAATGGTGACTCTACAGACCTCTCTGATTAGGGTGAGCAAGTCTCGAACGAGGTGGTAAACAGAAAAAAAATATTCACAATATCTATGTTTTCCTAACCATAGATATTGATAAGGATAAGGTCAATGTTGTTATACCCTTGAGCATTGGCTGGTTGACTTTTATCAATATCGTTGACCCTATTCCTATCCTTCTCCAAAGTAATCTAACAAGGCTGTCTCTAGCTGAGAGGCATTAAAGATGGATACATTACATTATATACATTAATTCCTCACTATCTCTTATAGGGACTATCGTACCATAATAAATTGCCAAGTTTTTCGTTGTTGAAAAATCTATTTTTATAATTAATACAAACTTACGTTTAATAGATTTTAGTAAAATTAAAATTTTGAATATATAAAAATTAATTAATCAATTAATTATTATAAGTTAGTGTGTGTATATAAAAAGAAGTCATTTGGAGAAATCTTCCATAAGCTAAAGAATACTTATTACGAAGGACTGACTTAAAATATTTGGTTAATATTTATGTGAATTATGTGTGACATATAATTATTTAAATAAAATTATTATCATGTATAAGTTTTAATACATTGAATTAGATTCTTTAATTTTAAAGTTAATTAATTTAAAGAAATTTTAAACTATTAATTGTCCACAATTATTTTAAATAAAAAATCTTAAATGAAACTTAAAATTCACTTGAAAATTAAAATAGTTCTTAAATTTTAATTTAATTATGTTAATATTTAAATTTTTATAAAATAATTCTATTAGTTAAACAACAACTTGTAGGCATTCGTATTATGAGAATATTCAAGATAATTTTACAATAAAATTTATAAATATCCTCAATGAAATAGAAAAAATGTTATTAATGATTTTCTAAATAAATCAAAGGAATAGATGTTCTAAAGCATTTTAAAAAATTAATTGAGAGTATGATATAATTTACTAGGCTAAAATACATTCAACCCCCTGTGTTTTATCTCATGGTACGATATGCCCCCCTTTATTTTAAAATTTGACTTATTACCTTTTTTGACCACCAGTCAAATGAGCTTAAAATATCAAAAATACGTTTTTACCCCTAACATCACAACAACTATACACGATGCATTTTTAGACAAAAATACCCTTTTAATCTTTTGTTAACTAAAATCCATTGAACCTCTATATTTTTTGTTTTATTTTATTATATCTTCTATTTCAAAATTAAAAATTATTTTAAGTATGGATTCCATTTTGACTGTTAATAAATAAAAATTACTAAAATACCATTGTCTTTTGTCTTCACAATTGTACTTCATAACCGTTCATTTATGGGAAAATTAAAAAAGTGAATCAAAATTAAAAAAGAAATAATTAACAATAATAAAATAAAATATCACCATTTTTATGTTTCCCTTTTGCTCTATAAAACTATAAATTATCTTTTTTAGGCTCTTTTTTTTATATTTCTAACTCATTCCTGTGCTAGGAATGACAATGGGTTGAGCTAAGCTTTGGCCGCTCTTGGCCTAGCTCGGCCCACTTACTGATTGGCTTGTGGCCCTACCAAACCATGGGCTATTGGCCTGTGACCTGGCCCTCAATCTGACGGGCTATAGGTAGGTCGTCCTGACCCAACCTCACTTTATGTTTTTTTTAATTAAAAAAATTGTCCCGGCTTGATCTGGACCGTGACCTGGCGGGACCAAGCAATCTCGGCCCATGGCTCAATCAACCAGATCAGGTCACATTTGCTATTCCTATATGTTACCCACCAATTTTTATATTTTGTATTTTTAGTTTTATAAAGCAAAAGGGAAACGGAAAAATGGTGATATTTTATTTTATTACTGTTAATTATTTCTTTTTTAAAATTTTGTTTCATAAATAAATTTTTTCCATGAATTACGAAGTACAATTGTGAAGATAATGATATTTTTAGTATTTTTTCTTTTTTATTTATTAACAAAAAAATGTAATACATGCTTAAAATAATTTTTATTTTTGAAATAGAAGGCATAATAAAATAAAGTTAAAAATATAAGGGTTTAATCATTAATGTATTTTAGTTAATAAAAGACTAAAAGGATATTTATGTCTAAAAAATGCAACATGTCTAGTTTTGGTGATGTCATCATAATATAGGGATAAAAAGTCTTTTTGAATTATGAGCTCCTTTAATTGGTGATCAAAGGGAGTAATAAGTCCATTTTTAAAATAGAGGGGATATAATGTATTAAGAGATAAAACACAGGGGTTCTAAAGCATTTACAAAATAATTGAGAGTATGATATAATTTCCTATACTCAATTTCTTACGGGGTGTTAGGTAATTGAAATAAACATTCAATTCCTAATTTATCCCTGATAAAAAGTTATTCCCTTGTTACATAATATATAATCCAAGAGGTTACTTATTTTTTGAGTTTGAGGAATAAGTAAACCCATCACCCGCTTTATCTTTATCTATTATAAGTTTACTCCAAGTGACTCAAAATAAAATTGAGGACATGTTAAACAAAAATATCCTTAAAGAATCAGCATAATTACTTAGCTATAATAATAATAATAATAATAATAATAATAACAATAATAAAAAAGGTAAAAATTATAAATTTAATAATAATAATTATTATTATTATTATTATTATTTAAAAAACCAAACTAAATAATACTTATTTCATTTCATTCCTCATCTATTCTGTTCCTAAATAATCACTATTTCATTCCTGATCTGTTCCAGCAAATGAACCAAATATTCAAATAGAGTATTTTTACTATTTTTTCATTAAGTTATTGAACATTACTAAATTTTTAATTAATTCTTTTTTGTTATCAGAAACAGAAATGTTACGTTAATGAAATGATGATTTGACATGCACGTATCAGATACATTAACATATATAGTGACACACGAAATAATTTAGGTCCTACAAAATTGACATACATGTATCATTAATAATTCATCTTATTTGATTAGAAAATTATTAATAATAGAAAGAGTTAAAGGATAAATTATCAAATCAATCCAATTACTTTTTTTTAATCATTTTGTATCATTTCAAATATCATAGGTATATTAAAATATTAATAAATATCAATAAATGATACAACAGAAAAATAACATTATATTAGGGGATGTAAATTACACATATAAAACAACCATAAACTTATAGATGTTATTAAATACATATAATCAAAAAAATTTACTAGTAAATATGAGGTTTTGAATATGAAATTAACATCTTTTACTTTTCGACATTAGATCCACCTGCATAAAAATCACTACTACAATAACAACAACCTCAGTAAATAAGACTCCTCATTTTACAAGAGCTAGAAAGGGATATTAATTGTACGCAACTTTCGCTTTGTATTTGACAAATAAGTTATTTTCATCACTCGAACCGTGACCTTTTGATCACAAAGGAATAAGGCTCACCCTCTTCATTAAAATCACTCTTAATGGAACATAATCACTTTCAAATATTACATTCAAAAAATTAAGTTTATTAGTAGCATATTCATAATCCAACATTGTTCTTTAAATAACGTAATTCTATCACGTTTAATTTAGTAATATTTAAATCATGATAAGCGGATAACATGTGCAGTGAAAGTGCAATGAAGTGTTTAAAGATGAGTGACAAAATTGAGATAACTTATAATTTACACTCACTAATATAGCCATAATTATTATCATATGATTAATTAATCCTTATTATTACTTTCTACAAACTTATGATATCCAAAATCATCCAAAATAATAAAGAATGATAACTAGATTAATTTTAACAACTCTTTCATTTATGAATTCTTCCTATTGTTAATAGTTTTTATCAAATATTTCAAATTAAAATAAGAAGAATTATTATAACATATATAACAATGTAAATAAATTAATGAAAAATATTAACAAGACAACTAATACTATGTTAACATTATAACGACTTGCCACGTATATATAATATTTGTGGACTTATACTAATATTTTATATATTTATGTCACATTATTATGATATTTACGTGGCATATAATATTTATTTTTTTTATTAATAAAGATAACAAAAAGAAATTAATTAAAAATAATAATAATAAAATTAATTTAAAAAGATGATAAAAATACTCCAATAAAAAGTGAGCATATTAGAATGAAATAAAATATGGCAATCTGAAACCAACTTTAGGACATGACTTGATATAGCGAAAACAATCAAAATTTGAATCCAAGAATTGTGAATAAAAGTTCTCAAAGAGAAAATACATTTTATTGATAGAAAATTATGTTAATCTCTTTAAAAAGTGGTTTAAATAGGTGTACTTCAACTCTAATTCATCTTAGGAAGAATTAAAAAAAAATAGAAAACTCTAATTCATCTTAAGAAGACTTCTCAAAGAAATAGGAAACTTTAATTTATCTTAAGAAAACTTCCAAAATAGATAGGAAATTCTAATTTATTTTAGAAAAATTTCTAGACAAAGTAGGAAAGAAATCAAAGAGATTAAGTAAAGTTTGAAATAAGAAACAAATAAAACAAAGTAGAAAATTATTCAAAATTCTCATAAAGTAGATAAGGTATAATCACGTACTAGTCAATATTTCATTTTATTCAATCTGAAAGAAATCCATATAAGAATGTTGGATAAGACATGTCATGTATTGGTCAATATATCGTCCCACCTAAAAAAAAGGAATGTTGGATAAGGCAAGATTGCTTGCTAGTGAATACCCCATTATGTCCAATAATTCAAACGTCTCATCATTCACCTCCACTTATCAAAGAACTCAACCACAGCACATTCAAGCTCTGTATCATGAAAGTAACATAAAAGATCAACATTATATTACCCATCTGTAAAGGTAGTTCAATAACATAAGCATTGTCATTGATTTTTTTTAATTATGAACAAACCATACTTCTGTTGTCTTAAATTTATGATAACCTCCAACAATTTGATTCTTACTTAAGAAAACCATAGCTTTATCTCCAACATTAAACACTTAAGCTCTGATATATGGATCAACATTCTCATTATCTCTTTCATTCTTTTTTTTCACCTTTACTTAAATCTCTTATGCTTTTTTTTGTCTATCTTTGCAATAGTAGGAGAAATGATAGAAGATTTAGTCAATTTAACAATATCAAGAGCATATTAGATACTCTTCATAAAAATCACTCTTAAGGGAACATAATCACATTCAAATGTTACATTCAAATAATTAAGTTTATTAGTAGCATATGCATAATCCAACATTGTTATTTAGTATTTTTATCACATTTAATCTATTAATATTTAAATCATGATAAACTGATAACATATGGGTGAAAGTGAAATGAAATGTTTAATGATAAGTGACAAAATTGAGATAAGTTCACTTATAATTTACACTCACTAATATAGCAATACTTATTATCATATGATTAATTAATCCTTATTGTTACTTTTGGCATACTTATGATATCCAAAATCATCCCAAATAATAAAGAATTATGACTAGATTAATTTTAACAACTCTTTTATTTATGAATTCTTCTTAATAGTTTTTATCAAATATTTCAAATTAAAATTAGAAGAATTATTAATAACTTATATAACAATGTAAATAAATTGATTAAAAATATTAACAAGACGTCTAATACTATGTTAACATTATAATGACATGCCACGCATATATAATATTTGTAGGACTTATACTAATATTTTATATATTTATGTCACATTATTATTTTATTTATGTGACATATGGTATTTATGTTTTTTTGTTAATAAGGTTAAAAAAAGAATTTAATTATAAAAATTAATTAACAAATTAATTAAAAAACATGATAAAATAATTTATTAAAAAGTGAGTATATTATAATGACATAAAATATGGTAATCTCAAACCAATTTTAGGACATGACTTGACATAGCGAAAACAAACAAAATTCGAATCTAATAATTGTGAATAAAAAATCTCAAAGAGAAAATACATTTTATTGATATAAAGTTGTGTTAATCTCTTTAAAAAGTTGTTTAAATAGGTTTACTTAACTCTAAGTCATCTTAGGAAGAATTTAAAAAAAATAGAAAACTCTAATTCATCTTAAGAAGCTTCTAAAAGAAATAGGAAACTTTAATTTATTTTAAGAAAACTTTCAAAATAAATAGGAAATTCTATTTTATTTTAGAAAAATTTCTAGACAAAGTAGGAAAGAAATCAAAGAGATTAAGTAAAGTTTGAAATAAAAAACAAATAAAACAAAGTAGGAAATTATTTAAAACTCTCACAGAGAAGATAAGGCGTGATCACGTACTAGTCAATATTTCATTTTGTTCAATCTGAAAGAAATCCAGATAAGAATGTTGGACAAGGCATGATCATGTGTCAGTCAATATACCGTCTTGCCTAAAAAGAAAGGAATGTAGAGAGGAATGTTGGATAAGGCAAGATTGCTTGGTAGTGAATATCCCATTCTATCCAATAATTCAAATGTCTCATCATTCACCCCCATTTATCAAAAAACCCAACCACAGCATATTCAAGCTCTATATCATAAAAGTAGCATAATAGATCAACATTATCTTACCCATCCTTAAAGGTAATTCAATAACATAAGCATTGTCACTGATTTTTCTTTTAATTATGAACAAACTATACTTCTGTTGTTCTAGTTTATAATGACCTCCAATAGTTTGATTATTGCTTAAGAAAACCATAGCTTCATCTCCAACATTAAACACTTAAGCTCTCATATATGGATCAACCTTCTCATGAGCTCTTTTTTTTAACCTTTACTAAAATCTCTTGTTCTTTTCTGTCTAACTTTGCAACACTAGGAAAATTGATAGAAGATTTAGTCAATTTAACAAGATCAAGAGCAGATTAGATACTCTTCATAAAAATCACTCTTAAGGGAACATAATCACTTTCAAATATTACATTCAATAATTAAGTTTATTAGTAGCATATTCATAATCCAACATTGTTCTTTAAAAAATGTATTTCTATCGCATTTAATCTATTAATATTTAAATCATGATAAACTGATAACGTATATGGTGAAAGTGAAATGAAATGTTTAAAGATAAGTAACAAAATTGAGATAAGTTAACTTATAATTTACACTCACTAATATAGCAATACTTATTATCATATGATTAATTAATCCTTATTGTTACTTTCGACATACTTATGACATCCAAAATCATCCAAAATAATAAAGATAAATAACTAAATTAATTTTACCAACTCTTTATTTATGAAATCTTCCTATTGTTACTAGTTTTTATTAAATATTTCAAATTAAAATAAGAAGAATTATTAATAATATATATAACAGTGTAATGAATAGATTAAAAATATTAACATGACGTCTAATATTATGTTATCATTATAATGACTTGCCATACATATATAATATTTGTAGGACTTATACTAATATTTTATATATTTATGTCACGTTATTATCATATTGATGTTATGGGATCAAAAACAAAAGCATACAAGATTTGGATAAATTCAAAACTTTTCCGAAATCAAAACGCAGAGGAAACAACATAATAAGCAAAAATCAACATACCAAGCCATACATGATACGGTATAAGGAAAATAATTAACATAAGAACAAAATAGAAATTATACCAACTCCTTGCTACAGCTTTGACTCCTCACTTTTGTATCCTCTCTGAATCCTTACTATAGCTTTGACTCCTCGATTTTGTATCCTTTCCTTTGTCAATGTATACTCTCCTTGTTATTGTATCCTCGACTAATCCGATCTACCACTTGTTCTTCTTGGACAACTTGGTTAACAAGACCCTTTGATGAGAAAAGCCAAAAAATATTTTGAGGAGATTTTTCTTAGATGAAAGAAGCCAAAAAATGAGATTCTTCTCATTCAAGTTTCGGCTATGCATGCATGAGAGGAGAGATTGAGTTAAAAATGTAAGAACAACTTCTTCATACTGTCTCTGAATTTTGGTTAACATGAAAGAAAAAAGTCATATGCATCCAATGCATCACTTCATTCTTTAATCAATCATAAAGAAGCTAATAAATGAGACTCTTCTCATTTGTTTCAAAATGGCTATATAAAATGACCAATAACCTAAATGAGACCCTCTCATTTTTGGTTATGGTATCAAAGAAGGAAGAGAGAGTGCATCAAATGCAGCTCTTCCTTTCTTTAATCAAATGAATGCTAAAAGGTTACATGTCATCATTAAAAGACAACCATTAAACCATTTAATAATAGGATCATTACTCTATTTAATAATGATAAAGCATGATAAAGACTATCTTTATTTAACAATTCAATGTTAAATGTGCAGTTGCACATTTAACTATAAAAATTGAAATATGCCCTCCTTTTTCTTTAATAACTTTGTTTCAATTTAATTAATCAAATTAATCAAATCAAACCAAAGTCAAGCCCAATATAAAATGTTCATTTGGGCTTCGAATTAACAATTAATTAAAGGAAGCATAACATTCAATTATAGGCTTTAAAACCTCTATTTATATTTCTTACTTTGCTTGATAACCTTCGTAGAGCCAAATGGGGAATCTAATTGGACTTATATAATTCAAGCTTCAATAACTCCGGAATTAATTTAATCTCATTATAATTAATTCTAGCTTATTAACCAAATGTCATTCTACTAAAGACAATTAGTTGAACTCTCGAATTACTAAATATTATGAGAACACATGTTTTAAATAAGATGACTAATTGTAAACTCTATTATGAACCATATTATAGCCATCCACATAATAAAAGGTAAAATTATCATTTTGCCCATATGTTGGTTTTTCCTTCTAAATCTCTCGTTTTACTCCTTATGGTGATTAAAACCCAAGATCTCATCTTGGTGTTAAGACTTGATGGGTAGCTAGTCCATTAAACTATTGGCGTCAGTTTAATCAACAATCTCTGTAAAACATCTAGAAATGATTATATTACTATAAACTCTTTATTTGAGTGAATATTTTGTGATACATTTTTCAATTAATAATTTCAACATGCAAACATTGGATTAATACTTTGTAAAAACCAATTCCGATCATATGAAGAATTATAATAAAACACATATGAGTTCACCACTCATCAAGATTATGGTTCATAATAAAAGAATGTCGAGGTGTATGTTTTAAGATTAAAGTAACGACCTATTTTATTCTTTAAAAACATACTTGATTCTAGATTTATTTAATAGTGTCATTATCAATAGTCAAATACTATCATGATATGAAACTCATCATTCCCTTAAAGTAAACTCTTTTACTTACATGGAGATAAATCGCAATACTACAATCTAAACCATAATCAAGAGACCATCTTAATTATTCAACTATTAATCAACTAATTTAGATTATAATAATATACATGTTTCTCATACATCTCCATGTATATGTATATTACTTACAAAAAATCTTGGTACCTTATGACTAGTTATATAATGCTCATACAAATAAAACCAAACTCTTTTATTTTATTAATAATCAATATTTTCATAACAAAAATAAATGGAAGAAGATTAAGTTATACGTAAATGCACTTGCTTTTCAGGGTACTATGTTTACATAACCCCAACATCTAGAAGTTGGGATAATTATCTTGCTCTAATGGAGTTCGCTTACAACAGTAGTTATCAGACTAATATTGACATGGTGTCATATAAATCTCTATATGGTAGGAAGTGTAGAATTCTAGTTTGGTGGATTGTATTGTGTGAAAATAAGATGATCGGGCTTGATATTGTCAAAGTTATTGAGGAAAAAGTTCAAGTTATTCAACAAAGATTGAAGGTTGCCAATGATAGGCAGAAATCCTATGTTGGCCTAAAAAGAAAAGATATAAGTATCAGGTAGGGGATAAGGTACTCTTGAAAGTATCACTATGGAAACACATACTTCGGTTTGGGAAGAAAGGTAAGCTCAGTCCATGATACATCGGTCCTTATAAGATTCTTAAGAAAGTTGGAATAGTATCTTATCAATTAGCTCTTCTTGGAGAGTTGGCTAAGTTAATGATGTGTTTCATATTTCGATGTTGAGAAGATATCAGTCAGATGATTCACATAAGATTCTTGTGTAAGAAATTCAAGTACAATCGGATTTGACTTATAAAGAAGGGCTTGTATCTATTTTAGCTAGAGAAGTCCAACAACTCATAAACAAGCAAATACTTTTGGTGAAAGTACTCTGGCAACACCATGAACTCGAGGAAGCAACATGGGAACCAAAAGAGACCATGAGGGGCTCAGTATCCTCAACTATTTGTAAGGCCCCAAATTGTACCCTAGTTGGAATATTACATCTTTATGAAAGTACTTATATGATAGGTGTTAAAAATTATCATATGATTGAGAATTACATATGACTTAAATTTTGGTTTAATGGATCATACTTAGTGATTTGGAATTAATTTATATCATTAGAGAATTGAGGTATTAAAATGTACATTTAGACTAGGAAAATTTTCAAGTGGCAAGATAAGTTGGTACATGTAAATTAGAATGACTAAGCCTATGAGTTAGTGACATTTGGCTTAGCTGATGCATTGACAAATGGCATAGTTAATACATTGACAAGTGGCAGCAATAAGTGAGAGACAAATGGCTTAATATATTGGTGACATTTAGCAGCTCCAATGTGGGACAAATGAAGAACATGGATAGGGGCACATGTTATTACAACTTAATGACACCTAGCAATAGATGAGGCAAGTTTCTGCTGGAGTAACTGTTTTGCTCATTCTTCATTATTTTACACTCTCTAACCATCGAAACTCTCTCATTTCCTCTCAACTTCTAGAGTTTTTGGGATCATTTTATCTTGGAATCCTTTTAAGTTACCACATTAAGAAAGCTACTTTATACTACCTTTTATGTTGTTTTCATCTTAGTGTTAAGATCATCTTACACCTACCTGGATTTTGAAAGTGTTTTAGTTGCATGAAGGGCTGGTTTGGTTAGTTCTTTGAAGAAGGAACTTGAAGGTAATTAGGTAAGGGATTACTAAACTTGATATCATGTATTATTACAAGTTTTATGATAACTGAATTGGCATGAAACATGTGTTAAGATGATGATAAATGAATGCTGAAAAAATGATCCTTGTATAATAACTTCTGGTTTGGTTTTGATGTGTGGAAGATATTGATTTGTAAGTTACTTAATGAATGATTTTTAAAGTGGTTTAGAAATGAATTTGATTTGGTATTGAAGCATGAATAAGGTAGAACTGAAGTGAAATTGATGGTCTTTGGTGAAGGTGTATTGAATGGAAGTGAAGTAGTCAAGTTTTGGAAACAAATTGGAGATCACGATCGTGGGAATTATAAGGCTTATTCTCATTGTGGGTGAGTGAACCGAGGTTCACTCATCCAATGAACATGGGATTTATAAGATCTGATTAGATTGCCATTCCATGAATTTGATTTGATTTTGGGTATGGATTTGTTAACCAAGCATCAGGCGGTGGTTGATTGTAGTGCTAAGACAGTTGTGCTTAGGAAGCCTGATAAGCTTGAAATAATATTACATGGCATTCGCACTAGTTCTCTGGCTAGTGTGTTATCTGCTACGCAAGCTCGGAAGTTCTTTAGGAAATGGTGTGAATGTTGGGACCCGATCTCAGAACCGGACCCTAACCGGGAATAACGGAAAGTGAAGTAAAGAACGCGTGCAGAAACAAACGAAGGAATTTATATCCGAACGAATCAAAAGTAAAACGAATAATAAAGAGCGGAAACGAAAGAATGGAACATAAGCCGAAAGAACAGAATACGAACGAAAGCAAAGCGAGTTCAAAACGGAAACGGAAAAGCGAAACGAAAAGAACAAAGCGAAACGAAAGCGGCAACACAAAAGCGAAAATGCAATCGAATTCAAATCGAACTGAAACAAAATATCCGACATCCGCAAACAAAAGCTTTAGAAATGTGTCGCGCTGCGTTGGAAACCCTAAGACTAAACCAATCCTAATCGGTAGATTTTTTTTCATTCTTATTCATCTCTATTCAATCTCATACAAGGTACTTCAATATCCCATTAGTAAATTCATCCTCATGTAAAACTCAATTCATAAAAATCTTCTTATACAAACATATACATCCCAAAATTTTATCTTTTAACCCAAGTCTTATGCTTATTCTATCCTTGCCCTAAAACCCATTTCTATCGAAAATCTGGCAGCATTTTAAGAAACCCAAAAATCTGCAATGTTTTAAACACACTTCTATATACCAGCTCATAACACACAATCAT
>JANZLC010042106.1:0-16727 GCA_026413385.1 Erythroxylum gracilipes
CATAATATATTATTAACAAATCATAATGTTAATACATGAATCACATATGTCCATTGGCCTAGGGCACACTACTAACAAATACTCCATAGAAAAATGGGATAATAGAATATAAGCACTAACAAATTCTTGAGGTGGTGAGAGCCTTGCGTTTTTAAGCTCATTTACTTTTAAAATTCTGTGGAAAATATGTCTTAATCGCAGTGTATCTTATCAACCTAATGTCGACCCTAATTCTATTTTTTTTAAAAAAACTGAATATCATCATTTAAAAGCGTTTAGGCCGCTTTGCTATCCTTGTAACCATGATAAATCACATGACAAATTTTCATTAAAAGCCCATCAATGTATTTTTCTTGGTTACTCTTATGGATAAAAAGGCCATAAGGTATTTGTTTTGGAAAATCAAAAATGATTTATGTCAAGAGATGTAACATTTAATGAATCAATTTCCTTTTAAATCTCCTAATCAATCAAATACTTCTTTTTGAAATGTTGCATCACCTCTTTTTAATCTAAATGACAACCTCCATATTGATTTCGTACCTTCGACTAGTTCCACTCATAACAAGCTACATCATTAATAGACATTATGATTAATCAACAAAACAATATGGAACAAATTACATCTGTACCATAAAAAATATTGACAACTCCATTGATGCTAATATATCAAACATAAGTCAGCCTCTAAATTCAAATGAAGCTAATATATCTTCACACTTACAGAGACCACACTGACCAACACATGTGTTCATAAAACTTTCTAGTTTTGACTATCAACAATTGACGTCCTTAATGCCATCTTAAGAACCTCCCTCCTCAATGAACTCAGGTATTACATAGCCTCTCTAGAAGAAATATAAAGAATTGTGAAAAACATAAGAAGAGAGAACCTCTTTTTGTTGTGAGAAACATCCTTTTTATAAGGTTTTCTAATCTAATCCTAATCTAACTCCAACTTGTAAAGATATTTATCTACAACGAATTCAAAATCAAACTCCTTTATGATAAGGATAAGGCGAAGCCTTCCAGTCAAACTTCAAATCTTCAAGTGATCAGCCTTATCCACTGCGACAATCTCTTCACTTTATCCAAAATTAGTGATTATCATCAATAAAGTCCCAATTTGATGCAATCTTTACTTTTTATCTCCTAAAACAAAACAAACATTAATTTCCATATTTAAGTACTAAAGTAAATCTAAAACAAAGGAGATAATATCAAAGAATATGTCAAGATCAGATCTTATCAAATTCCCCCACACCAAACCTTTTTCTTATCCTCAAGCATACATCAATTCAATACATTAATCATCTTCACAACAATGTCTCATCTCCTTTCATATCATCCAAAAATATCCGAAAGCTAATTAACATTTCAGGGTTAATGTAAAATAACAATTGAGAGAATGAGCATTCATAGGACACATTGTTAAAACATAGCATCTCATTAATTCCATCAAAATTAAATAAACAAGACTTAACAGCCTCACAAAGATTTCACTCTATATGCTCAAAGTGTTTAGGATTCATTAAACTCTCAAATCAAAACATAGCGAGTTATTTCCATAAGCTTGTTTAAGAATCATATCTCCACCACTAAACAAAATGAACCTAATGTATAAATCAAAGGGGCTTTATAAGGGTTGTAACTTGGCTTAGGTATGGTATGACAAAAGAACTTTTTGGCTAAAAAAATTAAAGGGAATCATACAAACTTATCCACAAAAGTTTCAACTTAAATCAAAATTCACTTGGTTCAAATGACATCTCTTTTAATCACTTTATCTTTTCTTTTTTTCTTTTTTTAAACAAAAATATCAAGGAGGAGGTTTTTGGTCTTTTGTAAAATTCTCCTCCATTCTATAAGAAATCAAAGCAATGCAACTTGAATCATCTAATTAACTTTTCATGGAAATAATCAAAATCCTATGCAAATAAGCACAACATAATTCCTTTAATTTAAGGGTTCAAAATTATTAAGGCTATCAATAACAAAAAGGGTAAATTCGGCTTGTAACAAGGTTATTATACAAGAAAAGAAAGGTTAAGGTTCAAATTGTTTTTCTAGGGATAAAAATTAAGGTAGGCTCGTTTAAGTCAAAAATAGTTATCCTAAATGCCCTTGTCATCTTTATACACAAATTCATCAAAGTTGTGGTCTCAACATATATTCAAAAGCAAGGTCTAGCATAGACAAACTATGTTTGATGATGCACAACAAAAATGTATATGAGCACATATGTAATGAATGCTCTTAGGCTCAAAGCTCATGTAGGTGTCAAAAAATGCATCAAGTCTTGCACACTTTCATTTAACAAAATCAATGAGATACTTGAAATAATTAATGAAAACCCTAATCATGCTCATCTCTCTCATGCTAAATCCTAAACCAAAAATGTGTCCTAACTTAAGAATTATTTGTGAACAACAATCAGAATATTATGAAGCTGTCATGAGGAATAATTAATATATGAATTAACATATCATGAGTCCAAACCAAATCACAAAGTTCATCATAATATAAACATTCACTCCCCCACACCTAAATCATACATTGTCCCTAATGTATGCATAAGATACTCGCAACTCAATAAATATTAGAGAACTCCCCTAAGAATTGAGCATTGGAAAGGGTGTGTACTATAATATGGGAGGGCAACGAGGTACAACCTCCCATAAATTGAAGTAGAGCATCCAAAATTTTCTCGATTTTTTAAATTTTGTGTTCCAATCTATCCAACCGAGAATGATAATCATGTTGGATCTGTAGAGCCGGAAGATATAAAGTTGGGCGAATGGTACTATTCTCTCATTGTCTTGATGATGAACCTTTCTCGGTGTGATCGCGAAATGTTCTCCGTTGTTTTTCAATGACACCCATCCTACTTAAACAAATTCTATCCAAAGGTTCCATCTCACAGGCTATATGCATATTGATGTCAGTCAAATCAAGTAAATTCAAATTAATAGCCAAATGAGTGATAAGAGAATAGAAACATAAATGTTTATTTGAAGATAAAACATTATTAAATTGCATCACTAATCGAGCACCTAATTTGACACGCACTTTATTCTCCATACACCAAATACATAATAATTCAGCCTTAGTACATGTACATGCGGTGGCCTTTCGGCCGGAATAACTAAAGGCTAAGAAGCGCTGCATATAAATCCACTCCATTTTATTGAGATCACGACCCTTGGATTGACTGGGATTATAAGGAAAAGGGTCAAAAGACATTGATTTCCATGCTTGAAAAGATTTGAACTCACCATAGTCCACGACAGATTCTTTATAAAAAGTCGAATTAACATAATCTTCATCTATTAACCCTAAGGCTAAATTGAACTCAGGGTCACTTTGTTTGAATTCGACTCCTATTAATTTGTATTGAATCACAGTAAGACTGCTTAAAGTAAATTTGTCCGATTTGTCAAATTTAAAAGTAGTGTAGAACTCCCTAATTAATTCAATAAAAACAGGACAACTAATCAATGCAAAGTACTTCCAACTCAATCGATAAGCAGATCGTCAAAATTTTCCTCAATATCCAATTCTTCTAGGGAAGGGTAGTGTACATACTTACCCGCAATAATTTGTCGAGTTTTAATAATAGCATATTGTTTGTCTTCGCACTTTGGTATTGAAAGTAAGACATCCTCGTAAATCTGACTCAGCAGGTGGTAGAACAAAAGTATTTTTGACAATCCGCACATGCTTCATTTTTTTATCGGCTTTAAAGCTTTCAACAATTTTAGCATTCATCGATGAGTTGCCTTTTGTTGTGGTTTTAATAGTAGGCTTAGAATGGCTCATTACACTAAATAGGATAAAAAAATTATTTGAAAAAATACTAACAACTGAATAATAATTGAAATTAACTAAAAGAAAGATTAACTAAAAGTAGATAATAAGAATGAAAAATAAAAAATAATTAAAAGCAGTAAAAATACAACTTTAACATAAAATAATAAATAAATTGGGGCGTAGGTGTGTTTCTGTTGTGCTTGGTCGATTGTTGGTATGTTGGTGAAGGATTGGGACTGCGTTGTGCTGTGCGTGGGTTGGTGAGGCTGTGGCGTTGTGAGGATGGTTGTCTACGTGTGTGTGAGAGAGTGGCGTGTGAGGTTGCTTTGATGGTGAATGTTGGTGATGGTGCGGCGCTGGGAGGCTGCTGTTGCTGGTGCTGGTGAGGGCTGTGGCACGGGTATGGGTTGGTGAGGCTGTGACGTTGTGAGGATGGCTATCTAAGTGTGTGTGAGAGAGTGGTGTGTGAGGTTGCTTTGATGGTGAATGTTTGTGATGATACAACGCCGGAAGGCTGCTGGTGCTGGTGAGGGCTATTACGTTGACATGGGAGATTGTGTGGGAGATTGCAGCTGGTGCTGTTGAGGGCTACGTAAGTGGTGTACAATGGAGAGGGTTGTACGCGTGGACTGCAGGGAGAGAGCCACTGGTGCGTTGATGGTGTAGGTGGAGTTACTGCTGGGTGGCGTGAGTGTGTTGTTGTTTGCTGAGCTTTGGTGTATGGTGCGGCACTGGGAGAGATCATGGAGTAGAAACAGATGGTGTCCTGCAAAGAAGAAATAATCGATTAGGTTCTTATAATTTTTTTTAAATAAATAAATAATGTAAAAATTGGAAACAATAGAGAAAATTTTACGTTTTTTTATATTTTTTAATATTAGATTATCAATCCAGAACACTAAATCGAATAAGGCGAGATCTCGCCTTATGAGATTTAGTCTTCAGGAATTCCAAAACACTAAATCACATAAGATGAGGTCTCCCCTTGTTAGATTTAGGAGTCTGAAATTTTAAGGCTCTCATTCCATAACACTAAATCGCATAAGGCGAGATTTAGTAGTCTGGATTTTTTTTACCAATAATTTATGTTAAAAAAATGCATCCTAGAAAGAACTAAAACAAAATAAAATAAAACTATCATATTTTGGGTTACCTCTTGAAAAGGGCAATTGTTTAATGTCGTTATGGTCGACGGGCCGGTTCTTCTCAAACTTCATATGATGGAAGTTCCAAATCAATGCTCACTGCACTGGAAACCGTCATCTCCTCATAAAATGGTTTCAGTTTATATCCATTAACCTTAAAAATCTTTCCGGTCTCTAAACTCTTTATTTCCACTGCATCATGTGAAAAGATATTAGCAATAACAAATGAACCAAGCCATCTAGAACGTAACTTACCTGACATAAGCTTTAATCGAGAATTATACAGTAATACTTTTTGTCCTACCTCAAATTGTTTCCTCAAGATCATATTATCGTGGAACAACTTGGTTTTCTCTTTATAACTTTTCGAATTTTCGTAATTATCCAACCTTATCTCCTCTATCTCTTATAGTTCTAACTTCCTTTCCTCTCCAGCTTTCGCCAAATCCATGTTGCAATGTTGCACTGTCCAATAGGCTTTATGTTCAATTTCCACCAGTAGATGGCAAGCTTTGCCAAAAACTAATCGATAAGGAGACATTCCTATCGATGTCTTGTAAGCTGTACGGTATGCCCACAGAGCATCATCCAGTCGTAAACTCCAATCCTTTCAACAAAGATTCACAGTCTTTTCTACGATGGATTTCACCTCTTTATTCGATACTTTTGCTTGTCCATTAGTTTGCGGATGGTAGGTAGTGGATACTTGATGATGCACTCCATACTTTCTAAATAGCGTTGCCACAACTTTATTGAAAAAATGACTTCCTTGATCACTAATGATGGCACCTGGGATTCCAAATGTATTAAAAATGTTAGTTTTTATAAACTCTACAATAGTTGCATAATTGTCAGTTTTAGTGGCTTTTGCTACCACTCATTTGGAAACGTAATCAACAACCAAAAGTATGTAAGAAAATCCATAAGATGAAGGAAATGGCCATATAAAATCAATACCCCATATATTAAATATTTCAACTATAAAAATTAACGGTTGAGGCATTTCATTCTGATGAGATAACATACCTGTCTTTTGACATATATCATAACTTTTACAGAACACATAAGAATCTTTAAATAAAGTCTCCGAATATAATCCACTATCCAAAAATTTTCTAGCAGTTCTTTTAGGGCCAAAGTGATCTCCACATGCATATTTGTGACAAAAGGCTAAGACATAATTTTGTTCATTTTTTGTCACACAACACCTTATAATTTGATCATAGCAGAACTTCCATAAGAAAGGTTCATACCACACATAATATTTTGCCTAATTTCTTATCTTTTCCATCCTAGACTTATTAATAAAGTTCTAGCAACTAAATAATTTACCAAGTCAGCATACCATGGAATCATACCTTTCGTTTGGAATAATTGCTCATCAGAAAAAGTATCCAAAATAGGTAAAATATCTTCATCTCTTACTATCCTACTTAACTAATCTTCTACTGAATTTTTCACACCTTTTCGATCCTTTATTGTCAAATCAAACTCTTAAAGTAGCATAATCCATCGTATTAGCCTTAGTTTGGACTCCTCCATTGCCATAAGATATTTCAATACTGTATGATTAGAATAAACAATAATTTTAGAGCAAAGCAGATAAAATCTAAATTTATCTAAAGCAAAAACAATTGTCAAAAGCTCTTTCTCAGTTGTAGAATAATTGCACTCCATAGCATTGCCCTAGAAGCATAGAAGACAACGTGACTTCTTTTCTCAATCCTCTGGCCTAAAATAGCTCCCACTGTATAGTTGCTAGCATCGCACATGATCTTAAACAAAAGATCCCAATTTGGTGGTTGAATAATAGACGTATTTTTTAGTAGTGCCTTGAGTTTTTGTAGCAATTTTGATAAAGGTATTACAATCTTGGAAAAATCTTTAATGAACTTGCGGTAAAATCTTGCATGTCTAAGAAAAGATTGAACTTCCCTAACATTTGTAGGGTAAGGTAAGTTCACAATTAAATCTACTTTAGCTTTATCAACTTCCATGCCCCTGATGAAATCACATGTCCTAAAACAATGCCTTGATCTAGCATAAAGTGACATTTTTCATAATTTAAGACAAAATTTGTTTTGATGCGTCGCTTAAGAACCTTAGATTAATGATTTAATAAATCATCAAATGAATCTCCATAAATAGTGAAATCATCCATGAATACTTTAATGTAATTTTCAATATACTTAGAAAATATACTCATTATGCATCTTTGGAACTTACCTATAGCAGTATAGAGACCGAATGACATTCATCTAAAAGCATATGTTCCAAAGGGACACATGAATGTAGTCTTTTCTTGATCCTCTTGAGCAATTGCTATTTGATAGTAACATAAAAAAAAACCATCAAAAAAGCAATAACATGATTTACTAGTAAGTCTTTCTAGCATTTGATCCACAAAGGGTAATGAAAAATGGTCCTTTCTAGTAGCTAAATTAAGCTTTCTAAAGCCTATGCACATTTGCCACCCATTATGTACCCTCATTAGTACCAATTCATCATTCTAGTTTTGTGACAGAAACACTGTCATACCAGTTTTTTGGGCACAAAATGCACTGCACTTATCCATTCGCTGTTCGAGATTGGATAAATTATACCTGCATCCAAAAGTTTAAAATTTTATTTCATTGCTACATCTTTCATTATTGGATTAAGCCTTCTTTAAGGTTCTCGTTTTGGTTTAGCATTCTTATCTAAAAGAATCCTATGTATACAAATCGTTGGGCTAATTCCTTTTATGTCCATTAAAGCCTAACCAATTGTCGTTTTATATTCTTTAAGTAGTGCCACCAATTTTTCTCATGCCCTTCAGTCAAACTTTTTTAAATGATCACTGGTAATGATTCTCCATCACCTAAATAGATATATTTAAGGTGATTAGGTAGGGCTTTCAATTCAATCTTCAAAGCTTGCAAAACAGAAGGTAGCATTTTCTTGTGATTTATAGTAAGTTCAGCATTCAAAGTTTTCAAATCTATTGCAATTGCTAATAACGATTCTACAACTTCACAAGTTTCATCAATTTGCTCGCTCATTTCTGATTTGGTCTTAAACTCCATCTCATCTTCAAACAATATCCATATGATAGACAGATTGAAGATCATTAGGGTATTTTATTGCTTTAAAAATATTAAGCTTTGCTATCTCTCCATCAAACTCTACAGAAAGAGTACCCTCATCCACATTAATCTTTGTCTTTGTCGTCTTTATAAACGACCTTCCCAATAGAATCGAAGTCGAATGTTCCACACTATGTCCATCCATTTTTAAGATGTAAAAGTCCACTAGAAATACCAAACCATTAACTTGGACTAAAACATGCCCAATTACTCTAATAGGACTCACATATGATCGATCAGCTAGTTGGATAATCATATTAGTTTTTTTGCGAAGAATTTAGATTTAAAGCTTGATAAATTGAGTATGGAATGAAATTAATAGATGCACCTAAGTTTGGCATGGCACGCTCAGTTTTTCTATTACCAATAACATATGTAAACATACCTAGATGTTTGCATTTTTTTCTGTAATTTCCTATTTATCACAGCTGATACATTCTTACCCAAAATTATTCTTTCCTTGTCCTTCAACTTCATTTTATTTGTGCATAACTCCTTTAACAAATTTTCATATTTTGGAACTTGCTTGATGGCTTCCAGAAATGGTATATTGATTTCCACCTTTTTGAAAATTTCTAAGATCTCTCTTTCATATTCATCATCTTTTGGTTTAGCCAACCTACCAGGAAAAGTAGGTAAACATGCATTAATTGATATTGACAGAGATGAATCATTTTTCACCTTTGTTTATTCTTGAGTTAGAAGTTCTTCCTTCTTTTCTCAATCATTGTGCTTTTCTTCCTCCATTGGTAAAAAAGTTCTAGATTGAATTTCCTTACTACTTGTCAAAGTCATTGCACTCACATTCTCCTTAGGATTCATCACCATTTTAGAAGGTAATTTTCCTGATGCTTGTGCTTCCAATTTACTTACCGAGGTGGCTAATTGAGTGATATGATTTCCCAAGTTTTAAAGGTGAACCCTTATTTCCTGTTGAAATTGTTGAGCATCGTTAGCAAGTACGACATATTTGAATTTAAAGGTTAAGATTGAGCATATGTAAGAGCTTGAGATTGTTTATTAAAATTGTGAGGTTGATATGTTGGCCTCTTTAATATCTACAGCTCAAGTTTGGATGATCCCTCCATCCTAGATTGTAGTAATTGGAATAAGGGTCATACTTTCGTTGAGGTTGACCAGGAAAGCCCCCTATTACGTCAGCTTCTTGAAGAGAGTCTTATTGCAATGTAAGGAACATATATGTAGGATGTCTAGGTAATGAGCACATTCTGCACACTCTTGCTGATTGCAATTGACCTATAGCCATTTGATGAACTAGAGTGGTTATATCATATATTTTATCCTCAAGGTGCATGTTACTTACCTCATTCACATGCTTAATAGCTCCATCCATCCTTGTCCTAAACTATTGAGAATTTTTGGCCATAACTGATATCAACTGTCTGGCTACCTCAAGTGTTTTGTTTACTAGAGCTCCTCCACTAGCTGCATTGGCCATACTTTAATCCATTGGTAATAGTCCTTCATAAAAGTAATGAATCAGAAGTTGATCGAGAATTTGATGATGTGGATGTGGACAGTTGGCATATAACTCCTTAAACCTTTCCCATTATTCATATAATGTTTCTCTATAATTTGTCTTGTCCTACATATCTCTTTTTTGATATTCACTACTCTTGATGCAGGAAAGAACTTCTCTAGAAGCATTCCTTTCATCTCATTCCACATTATCATTGAGCTAGGTAGAAGACAATATAGTCAATCCTTTGCCTTATCTTTCAAAGAGAACGGAAAGACCCTGAGATTAATTTGTTCTTCTGTCAACCCTTGTGGCTTCATTCCAGATCAGGCAACATGAAATTCTTTCAGGTGTTAATGTGAATCTTCACTACAAGACCATAAAAAATAGGCAGTGAGTAAATCAAACTAGATTTCAATTCAAAATCTACCTCAACATCTGGTAATTAAATGCATAAGGTTTGTTGATTCAAATTCAGTGCCATTAACTCCCTCAACATCCTTAGGTTGAGATTTGCCACCTTGCTAGCCCCCGAAATTTTTCTTGTTGAGTTAAGCTTGATTTAAATTAATTATGAGGTCTTTATGGATTGATTATTTCTGGACTTAATTAGTATGTTAATGTTAGTAGGATTTATTACTTTGGTTAGTTGAATTAAATTAGTAAGAGTGTATTGTATGAAGGACATTTTTGGAAGGTCACTAAAGCATACAAGACATAAGGCATAAATGAAAGGACAAAGTGGACTTTGTACACTCGTTAAGGGAAAAATAGGAAGAAGAAGTATTTTCTTGCATTTGAGAGGGAAGAATCGTGAATGAAAATAGAGAAAAAGAGAGAGAGTCATAGAGAAGAGAGAAAGGAGTGAAAAGAAGGAAAATCAGCTAGGGTTTCATGGTGATTGAAGAAGCTTTGGATAAACAAGTAAGTATAAGTATTATTCTTCTTGATTTGATGAATGAAACATATTTTAATGTTAGTAATGGGTTAAAGGTTCACAAATTATTGATGAATAGTATACGTATATCTGTTTTTAAGTTAATGATCAAATATAGATCGCGATTTATTTGTGAATGGTATTGAGTTAAAATGAAGTTGAGAATGAAGAGGAAATGAAGTAGAAATGATGGTTTAGGTATAAGATGGGTTATATGTGAAATGTTGGAAGTTAAAATCTGGAAAATGTAGTTAAAACATGTTCACTACATATGCTTCTGTCAAAGCGGCCAACTTAAAGAATTTCCTTTTTGTGAAAGTTCGTCGCGGCCAACTCTTGGGTTCGCTGCAGTAAACTTGTAAGAATTCATGAGGAATTTTCCTCTCTGGAAAAGTTTGTCGTGGTGAAATCTTTCTTGCATAGCTTGAACATGCTTCGGTATTTTAGGTGTAACTTTTTATGAAGTTATCCAAATGGAATGATTTTTTATTTCGAGTAAACTAGAGACATAGGGATACAAATTGTCTGATGAAATCAAGTTTTAATTTAGTCTCTAAGAATTTCAATTTCTGGATGGACATTGAGAAAAGAATACTATTATGGTATAAGAATAGTCCGAAAATATTTGGAGTATAACTTTCAGATTATTGAACCAAATTGAATGATTTTGGTGTCATTAGAGACTTAAGACAATGTGGAACATTTTTCTAGAAGAAAGTGTTATTAAGTTTCTTCATTTACCTGATCAGAATGATCACGGAAAATTGACCTGAAGGTTTGGATTTTTGGAAGGGCTTTGGTTTATGAAGCTTAGGAAATGCATGAGTTTAAGTATTCTAGAATTAATTCTAGTGAATATGCTTTGTGGGTTTTCAATTTGCATTCTTATTGAATGGAAATTTTTTCCAATGTTAAAGGGAATCACGAAAGGCAAGAGGAGCAAGAGGAGAGGCACTTTTAAGTAAGTATTTACTTACCTGTTTGGTTGAGCTTTTGGAAGGTGGAAAAGCACTTTTTTCACCGCAAAAGCTATTTTAAAGAAAAATGAGCGTTTGGCTGTAAAATCTAAAAGCACTTTTGTAAAAGAAATGGCTTTTTTAGAAGCTAAAATACAGCTTTTTAAAAAGCTCAAATTTGGAGCTTTTCAGAAAAAGCCCCTTATTTTAGCTTTTTCGGGTAGGTTTTATGGTTTATAATTTGCGTCATTTACGTTTATAACATTCTCATTATTGGTGACAATATGGTGAAACTTCTCGTCTCCAATGAGGATCGCAAGGAGTTCACCACTCTCCATCGCACCTTTGACGAAGTCAACTCCCAACTTTAAACCAAGTTCAGTCAGGTATATCCACGGCTTTATTTTTTGATTGACGGTTTTAGTTGATTTTTTTTTCGTTCCCCATTTCTAGATCTGATCCTGCTGATTATCCATTTTGATTCTTTGTTGATAAATGATTGTACTTTACTATAGATTTTTTGTTACCACGAACTTGTATTTTTTTGCTTACTTTTTTGGAGATTATTTCTAAAATTTTATGGTGTTTTCTTCTCTACCACTTCAACCATTGTCCTTCTTCTGTATTCTTCTTCTATGATGCGTTTTATTTTGCTTATCATCTAATGGGTTGCGTTTCTTCCTTAGCTGTGTCATTTGGGCTTTTGTAGTTTTCTCCTCTTAGATGTTGCGTTTTATTCTCTTTTGGTTGATGGGATGCTCATTGTTTGCTCTTGCTTCCTTTCACTCTGCATTTTGCTCTTATTACGCTGCCGTTTTGTTCCTCCTAGCAGCTTCATTTTACTGCTATCGTTGTGGTCCGTATTTGTGGGTTTTCGTGGGTTTGGTGAGTTAGTGTGTGTGATTATAAGGGTTAATGGTTTTTAGATTTTTCTTTTGCTAGGATTGGAGGTTTTGCAAAAAAAATGCTAGCTTTACTTAAGATTGGTTTTGAGAGAGAGTCCTTAAAAGCCTAGTGAGGGATGATGTGTTATTAGAGATTGGGATCGGTGATCATATTCTTCAACTGTAAGTTTCTGTTTGCTGTACAGCTTTGCGTGAAGTTCATAATTTTTGTAATCTCATAGAAGGTCTTAGGTTTATAAGTTGCCTCTTTGCTATTTTATGGAGGAACATGTGGCTTTGGCTTTGTAAAAGGTGCCATTATGATTTTGAGCTTTCACTAGTGAATGTTGATTTCTAATTTTTGCGTATTATTGAATGCTGAATGTTTCTTCAATCTGCAACATAAGATTTAGCTGTCAACTAATGAAAAGAGAGAACGATGTATGTTAAGTTTTTGGAAGGACATAGATTTTCTTTTGGTTTCTTGTACGTTCCTAGTCATGTAAGAGTTGTTTCTTTCTTACACAGAATTCCATCAAATTTGTTAAAGAAGTAGCTCTTGAAGATGAGACTAAGCTATAAGGAATCCCACCAGAGGACTACTCTAAAATCTTGCTTTGGCATCTTGAATTTCGTATTGAGAAACCCTCAACACATGATCTTTAGACCACCTCAGTTGCAAATACTCTGAGATGAATAAGGAAACTATACGTTAGAGAAATTATGAGCATCATACCAATTCTTTTTGTCTTCATATAATTTTTTTTCTTGAGTTTTGAGTTTTGTTGTTAATAACTTTGGAAATTATGCTTGTAGGCAGAAGTAGATAATGGGTAATTGTGTATCACTCAAAAGGAAGAGCATAAATCATCAACCCAACTAGACCATTCTTATTTTGAATTTGTTGATCATAATCAAGCAACCAAAGGTTCTTTTTATTTTGTGTAGAAACTTAAACATTAAGGTCTTATTTTTTGAACTTTTATTCTTTAACTTAATTAAATCGTAGGAATAAGAGATAAGATATATTATTAAAATATCTATATTATTTTATAAATATATTAAAAAATTATTTCAAATATATTTAGGAATTAATAAAATTTCATAAAAATTATTAACAACTATAATGTCAAATATTTAGAATTTAAAGAGTTGTTAGAGATAATAGTAGTTGAATTATTTCAAATCAAATGTACACCTAATATATATTGTGCTTTGCATATTGTTTTATATAATTTAAATATTATTTATATGCATAAATATTTTTTATTACAAAATAAAGTATAGTTAAAATTAATCAAAGTGCTTTTTATTTTTATGTTGCCAAACAGTCTACTGTATGAAGCTCTTTTTAAAAAACTATTTTTTAAATTGACAGCCAAACAGTCAACTGGCTTTTCATAAAAGCTCTTTTCAGAAAAGCTCTATTGACAAAAGCTCTACTAATAAAAGCTCTACTGAAATAAGCTCATCCAAACAAGCACTAAGTAAGGAATTCAAGGTGGGTTACATGTTTATAATTGAGTTAATGAGCCATGACTATGTTTTCAAAAGCAAGAGAATTAAATGATTTCAATTATTTTAAAAATGTTGCATTATTGCTACTTGGACGATTTGAGAAATCTTTATATGTTTGGTATATGAATTTTGTTGATGAATTGCGAAGTGAAGATAGAAATGCATTTGAAACATTTTATGTTTATGAAAAATTATGTTTTCGAAATATGCCATTTGGGCAACATGCTTATGCTATGAAATACATGCTATGTGGGTTTGTGGTGGTCCATTCTGTTCTATCAAGTGCACTTTGACTCTGTTAAAGACTTCTCCCACCGCTCGCTAGTGGCATAGAGCTCCTTCACGGACTCCCCTCTGTTTACGACTACGCAAAACCACTATGTAGGATTGTGATAGTTCGTTTTGTCATCATTGGAGATTCGCAAGAACTCCTCTATAGACGTACCCAAACCATCCTGATGTGCTTATGTGCTCATGATATGTTGACAACATTAATGTATACACGATTTGTGTTATTATGAATTTCGTTGAGAATTTGAGAACTATGTGTTTTATGAATTCAATATTAATTTTCTACGACAAATGAACATTTCAATGGTTTTGCTTGTTTTCCATTATAAACTGTTACCCACGAGCTTTCAAGCTCGCCCCTCACATTCCTCCTATCTCCAGGTGATGAGCAAGAGATCGAGTGAGTGAGAGAGACAAGGCATCACTCCGAATTTTGCATATTTTATATTTTAAGCTAATTTTTGTAAAGCAAGGCTTTAGCCAAATTTCCAGAACTAAAGGTTTATGTATCTTTTGTATTTTGAAATTTGGATTCTGATGATGTAATTTGTCTTGAAATGCCTATTAAAGCTTTGTAAAACTCTTTCTTTTGATATTAATGAAGTATGTTTGTGCTTGCTCATGACTTTCCAAGTTTTCGCATTGCATTCTTCAACATTTCATAAGGGTAAAATCTGTGTTCTGACTTCAAGGGAAAAACTTTAATAATCTAGACTGATTTAGGCAAAGTTGTCTTTTGGAAGTTGTAGTTTATCCTCTTAGCTTTCCAACAATATAAAGTATGAGAATTTTAGATATCGGAGATGAGAGATATGTTCTTTATTAGTTAGTGATGCTGCACAGGATGTATACGGGACAACTATAATAAATGATGAGAATTAGTTATAAGTGATGAATTAATGAGTAAAGATTAGAGAGTCAAATGAAATAAAATTGGTATTTGAATTGTTATACAATAATTTTGCATTAGAAGAAGTGAAATTAGGACAATTTGGAGTGAAAGTAAGGTTAAGATAGATGTAGAAACCTTTAGGGAAGGCTCTTGAGTGAGTTTTGTCTCAGCTACATCCATTGGACGGACTTTAAGTTCGTTAAACGGACCTTCTCAGGTCTAGAAAGACGCCCAGCCTTGCCCATCTCCATTAAACGGACATTAAGTCCATTAAATGCACCTTCTCGGGTTTCGAAAGACCCTTCGCCCGTTTATGTCCGTTTTGGTGCAGTGTAAGTTCGTTCACTTTCATAAATTTGTGTTTTTGACCCTCTAAATGTCAAAATATCTCTTCTAGGTCTTCACAAAATTGTAAATATCGAAGATCTCTTCAAAATGCGTTTGCAAGTGAGAGGTATCTGTACCCTTATAAGGCATACTTCGTTCCCCTCTTTAACCGATATGGGATCTCACACTCTAGGTTGAAGAATCAAAAAGAAGGGTAACTTTTAATGATGGCCAAAACTTCCTCTTTTCTCTCTCTTTTATGCAGGTCGGGCAAATGATCGCATATGCTTCTAAACAGCAGAAAAAGGACTAGCTAAATTCTTTTTGATTCTTCAACCTAGAGTGTGAGATCCCACATCGGTTAGAGAGGAGAACGAAGTATGCCTTATAAGGGTACAGATACCTCTCCTTTACAGATGCGTTTTTCATGGCCCAAAGCGGACAATATCTGTAAGCGGGTGACTTGGGGTGCTACACCAAGGCCCAAAGCAGACAATATCTATAAGCGGGTGATCTGGGATGTTACAAGGCTTGGATGGGCCAAGGCCCAAAGCGGCCAATATCTATAAGCGGGTGATTTGGGATGTTACAAGTGGTATCAGTGCTGGTACTCGAACCATTGTACTAGCTAGGCTAGACCTTAAAGAGGGCTGGGCCCTAAGGGGGTGGAGAGTGTGAGATCCCACATCGGTTGGAGAGAGGAACGAAGTATGCCTTATAAGGGTACGGATACCTCTCCCTTACAGAAGTGTTTTCCATGGCCTAATGCAACAGATCTCATCGGAACTCCGAGGTTAAATGTACTTGGGTGAGAGTAGTTCTAAGATGGGTAACCTCCTAGGAAAGTCTCGAAAAAAGCAAAACCGTGAGGGCTTGGCTGGGCCAAGGCCCAAAGCGGACAATATCTATAAATGGGTGATCTGGGATGTTACAGAAAGAGTGTTTTTAAGTATATAGGATTTGCTATCCAAAGCTATGGAGAGATTGATGAAAACATAGTTCACCATATCAGATCAAGGTGGCTTAAATGGAGAAGTGCATCATGAGTTTTATATGGCAAGAAGATACCACTTAAGCATAAAGATAAATTCTATCGTTTAACAATTAGGCTAGCCATGCTTAATAGGCCCAAGTGTTGTCCCATTAAACATCTGCATAGTCATAAGTTAATGTTGACAAAAATGAGGATGTTCTGTTAGATGTGCAACCTTAATAGAAGAGATAAGGTCAGGAATGAAATGATAAGAGACAAATTAAAAGTGGTTGATATTAATGGAAAATTATGAGGGACAAGACTTAGGTGGTTTAGACATATTAAAAAGAGACACCTTGACGCTCTAGTAAAAAGATGTGAAAAGATTG